>JANJGN010000014.1:7938061-8102539 GCA_026770705.1 Isurus oxyrinchus
CGCCCCCGCTGAGCCAAGACTGAAACTTCAGCTGTTTAGTGGCCCCGTCCTGCTCACTCAGTACTCCCTCCCTCCCCCCCCACCACCCCACACACACACACACACACACCCAGCCAGAAAAGTCACTCTCTAATGACTCACCAGCCCCAAGGAGGGAGATTTACATCAGTTCCAAACAGAAAACTGGTCAGTGCTGCATTGGAGTGTCCCCATGGAATCAAAACCTTCCCGTTTAGTCTGAGCTCCCTCGCCTACCAGTCAGGCTGAACGTTACCCTCTAACCTGTGGCTGTGTTATCTTCCTGTAGGATCAGGAATCTGGGCTCAGAGGTTCACCTGATTGAAGATCTGATGGATCCTTCAGTACAGCACGGAGAGCAGGGGATCATGTTCACTACACTGAAGGTCAGTGCCATGGCTGGTACAGGGCACATGGGAAGGAGGGAGGGAGTGTGTCACTGGGAGGGGGAGGGAGAGTGTCGCTGTGGGGGGGGGATGGAGGGAGGGGAGCGTGTCGCTGTGGGGGGAGGAGGAAGGAGGGAGGGAGTGTGTTGCCCTGGGAGGGGAGGAGGGAGGGAGCGAGTCGCTGGGGGAGAAGGAGGGAGGGAGTGTGTCGCTGGGAGAGGGAAGGAGGGAGGGAGCGTGTCACTGGGGGAGAAGGAGGGAGGGAGTGTGTCGCTGGGAGGGGGAGGAGGGAGGGAGCGTATCTCTTTGGGGAAAAGAGGGAGGGAGTGTGTCGCTGGAATGGGGAGGAATTGAAGGAGGGAGCGTGTCGCTGGGGGGAGGGAGGGAGGGTGTCGCTGGGGGAGGGAGGGAGGGTGTCGCTGGGGGAGGAGGGAGGGAGGGAGTGTGTCACTGGGGGAGGAGGGAGAGAAGGAGTGTGTCGCTGGGGGGGAGGGAGGGAGGGTGTCGCTGGGGGGAGGGAGGGAGGGAGCGTGTCGCTGGGGGAAGGAGGGAGGGAGCGTGTCGCTGGGGGAAAGAGGGAGGGAGCGTGTCGCTGGGGGAAGGAGGGAGGGAGCGTGTCGCTGGGGGAAGGAGGGAGGGAGCATGTCGCTGTGGGGAGGGAGGGAGGGAGCGTGTCGCTGAGGGAGGGAGGGGAGCGTGTCGCTGGGGGGAGGGAGGGAGGGAGCATGTCGCTGGGGGAGGGAGGTAGTGTGTCGCTGAGGGAGGGAGGGAGCGTGTCGCTGAGGGAGGGAGGGAGCGTGTCGCTGAGGGAGGGAGGGAGCGTGTCACTGGGGGAGGGAGGGAGGGAGCATGTCGCTGAGGGAGGGAGGGAGCGTGTCGCTGAGGGAGGGAGGGAGCGTGTCGCTGGGGGAGGGAGGGGAGGGAGCGTGTCGCTGGGGGAGGGAGCGTGTCGCTGGGGGAGGGAGGGAGTGTGTCGCTGGGGGAGGGAGGGAGCGTGTCGCTGGGGGAGGAGGGAGGGAGCGTGTCGCTGGGGGAGGAGGGAGGGAGCGTGTCGCTGTGGGGGGGAGGGAGCGTGTCGCTTGGGGAAGGAGGGAGCGTGTCGCTGGGGGAGGGGAGGGAGCGTGTCGCTGGGGGAGGGAGCGTGTCGCTGGGGGAGGGAGGGAGCGTGTCGCTGGGGGAGGGGAGGGGAGCGTGTCGCTGGGGGAGGGAGGGAGCGTGTCGCTGGGGGAAGGAGGGAGGGGAGCGTGTCGCTGGGGGAGGGAGGGAGGGTGTCGCTGGGGGAAGGAGGGGAGGGAGCGTGTCGCTGGGGGAGGGAGGGAGGGAGCGTGTCGCTGGGGGAGGGAGGGTGTCGCTGGGGGAGGGAGGGAGGGTGTCGCTGGGGGAAGGAGGGAGGGAGCGTGTCGCTGGGGGAAGGAGGGGAGGGAGCGTGTCGCTGGGGGAAGGAGGGAGGGGAGCGTGTCGCTGGGGGAAGGAGGGAGGGAGCGTGTCGCTGTGGGGAGGGAGGGAGGGAGCGTGTCGCTGGGGGAGGGAGGGAGGGAGCGTGTCGCTGGGGAAGGGAGCGAGGGGAGCGTGTCGCTGGGGGAGGGAGGGTGTCGCTGGGGGAGGGAGGGGAGGGTGTCGCTGGGGGAAGGAGGGAGGGGAGCGTGTCGCTGGGGGAGGAGGGAGGGAGCGTGTCACTGTGGGGGGAGGGAGGGAGCGTGTCGCTGGGGGAGGGAGGGTGTCGCTGGGGGAGGGAGGGAGGGTGTCGCTGGGGGAGGGAGGGAGCGTGTCGCTGTGGGGGGAGGGGAGGGAGCGTGTCGCTGGGGGAGGGAGGGAGGGGTGTCGCTGGGGGAGGGAGGGAGCGTGTCGCTGTGGGGTGAGGGAGGGAGCGTGTCGCTGTGGGGGGGAGGGAGGGTGTCGCTGTGGGGGGAGGGAGGGAGGGTGTCGCTGTGGGGGGGAGGGAGGGGAGCGTGTCGCTGGGGAGGGAGGGAGCGTGTCGCTGGGGAGGGAGGGAGCGTGTTGCTGTGGGGGGAGGGAGGGAGCGTGTCGCTGGGGGAGGGAGTGTGTCGCTGTGGGGGGAGGGAGGGAGGGTGTCGCTGGGGGAGGGAGGGAGCGTGTCGCTGGGGGTAGGAGGGAGGGAGTGTGTCGCTGGAGGAGGGAGAGAGGGAGCGTGTCGCTGTGGGGGGAGGGAGGGAGCGTGTCGCTGTGGGGGGGAGGGAGGGTGTCGCTGTGGGGGGAGGGAGCGTGTCGCTGTGGGGGGAGGGAGGGTGTCGCTGGGGGAGGGAGGGAGCGTGTCGCTGAGGGGGGAGGGAGCGTGTCGCTGTGGGGGGAGGGAGGGAGGGAGTCGCTGGGGGAGGAGGGAGGGAGCGTGTCGCTGGGGGAGGGAGGGAGCGTGTCGCTGTGGGGGGAGGGAGGGAGCGTGTCGCTGAGGGAGGGAGGGAGCGTGTCGCTGTGGGGGGAGGAGGGAGCATGTCGCTGAGGGAGGGAGGGAGCGTGTCGCTGTGGGGGGGAGGGAGGGAGCGTGTCGCTGAGGGGGGGAGGGACCGTGTCGCTGTGGGGGGAGGGGAGGGAGGGTGTCGCTGTGGGGGGAGGGAGGGTGTCGCTGTGGGGGAGGGAGGGAGGGAGCATGTCGCTGAGGGAGGGAGGGAGCGTGTCGCTGAGGGGGGAAGGACCGTGTCGCTGTGGGGGGGAGGGAGGGAGGGGTGTCGCTGTGGGGGGAGGGAGGGAGCGTGTTGCTGGGGGAGGGAGGGAGCGTATCGCTGTGGGGGGAGGGAGAGAGCGTGTCGCTGTGGGGGGAGGGGAGGGAGGGTGTCGCTGGGGGAGGGAGGGAGCGTGTCGCTGGGGAGGGAGGGAGCGTGTCGCTGGGGAGGGAGGGAGTGTGTCGCTGTGGGGGGAGGGAGGGAGCGTGTCGCTGGGGGGAGGGAGTGTGTCGCTGTGGGGGGAGGGAGGGAGGGTGTCGCTGGGGGAGGGAGGGAGCGTGTCGCTGTGGGGGGGAGGGAGGGAGCGTGTCGCTGAGGGAGGGAGGGAGCGTGTCGCTGTGAGGGGAGGGAGGGAGCGTGTTGCTGAGGGGGGAGGGGAGCGTGTCGCTGTGGGGGGAGGGAGGGAGCGTGTCGCTGTGGGGGGAGGGAGGGTGTCGCTGTGGGGGGAGGGAGCGTGTCGCTGGGGGAGGGAGGGAGCGTGTCGCTGGGGGGAGGGAGGGAGGGGAAGCGTGTCGCTGTGGGGGGAGGGAGGGAGCGTGTCGCTGTGGGGGGAGAGAGGGAGCATGTCGCTGTGGGGAAGGAGGGAGGGAGCGTGTCGCTGGGGGAAGGAGGGAGGGAGCGTGTCTCTGGGGAGGGAGGGAGCGTGTCGCTGGGGGAGGGAGGGAGCGTGTCGCTGGGGGAGGGGAGGGAGGGAGCGTGTCGCTGTGGGGGGGAGGGAGGGTGTTGCTGGGGGAGGGAGGGAGGGTGTCGCTGGGGGAGGGAGGGAGGGTGTCGCTGGGGGAAGGAGGGAGGGAGTGTGTTGCTGGGGGAGGGGAGGTGTGTCGCTGTGGGGGGGAGGGAGTGTGTCGCTGGGGGAGGGAGGGAGCGTGTCGCTGGGGGAGGGAGGAAGGGAGTGTGTTGCTGGGGGAGGGAGTGAATGTGTCGCTGGGGGAGGGAGCGAGGGGAGCGTGTCGCTGGGGGAGGGAGGGAGGGAGGGTGTCGCTGGGGGAGGGAGGGAGGGAGGGTGTCGCTGGGGGAGGGAGGGAGCGTGTCGCTGGGGGAAGGAGGGAGGGAGCGTGTCGCTGGGGGAAGGAGGGGAGGGAGCGTGTCGCTGAGGGAGGGAGGGAGGGAGCGTGTCGCTGAGGGGAGGGGAGGGAGCGTGTCGCTGGGGGAAGGAGGGGAGCGTGTCGCTGTGGGGGGGAGGGAGGGAGGGTGTCGCTGGGGGAGGAGGGAGGGAGCGTGTCGCTGGGGGAAGGAGGGATGGGGCGTGTCGCTGGGGGAAGGAGGGAGGGAGCGTGTCGCTGTGGGAAGGAGGGGAGCGTGTCGCTGTGGGGGAAGGAGGGAGGGGAGCGTGTCGCTGTGGGGGGAGGGAGGGAGGGAGGGTGTCGCTAGGGGAGGGAGGGAGCGTGTCGCTAGGGGAGGGAGGGAGGGAGCGTGTCGCTGTGGGGGGGAGGGAGGGAGGGTGTTGCTGGGGGAGGGAGGGAGGGGTGTCGCTGGGGGAGGGAGGGAGGGTGTCGCTGGGGGAGGGAGGGAGGGGAGCGTGTCGCTGTGGGGGGGGGAGGAAGGGAGCGTGTCGCTGTGGGGGGAGGGAGGGAGGGTGTCGCTAGGGGAGGTAGGGAGCGTGTCGCTGGGGGAAGGAGGGAGCGTGTCGCTGGGGGAAGGAGGGAGCGTGTCGCTGGGGGAGGGAGGGAGGGAGCGTGTCGCTGAGGGAGGGAGGGAGCGTGTCGCTGGGGGAAGGAGGGAGGGAGCGTGTCGCTGGGGGAAGGAGGGAGCGTGTCGCTGTGGGGGAAGGAGGGAGGGAGCGTGTCGCTGTGGGGGGAGGGAGGGAGGGTGTCGCTAGGGGAGGGAGCGTGTCGCTGTGGGGGGGAGGGAGGGAGGGTGTCGCTGGGGGAGGGAGGGAGGGTGTCGCTGGGGGAGGGAGGGAGCGTGTCGCTGGGGGAGGGAGGGAGCGTGTCGCTGGGGGGAGGGGAGCGTGTCGCTGGGGGAAGGAGGGAGGGAGCGTGTCGCTGGGGGAAGGAGGGGAGCGTGTCGCTGGGGGAAGGAGGGAGGGAGCGTGTCGCTGGGGGAAGGAGGGAGGGAGCGTGTCGCTGGGGGAAGGAGGGAGGGAGGGTGTCGCTGGGGGAAGGAGGGAGGGAGGGTGTCGCTGGGGGAAGGAGGGAGGGAGCGTGTCGCTGGGGGAGGGAGGGTGTCGCTGGGGAAGGGAGGGAGGGTGTCGCTGGGGGAGGGAGGGAGTGTGTCGCTGGGGGAAGGAGGGAGGGAGCGTGTCGCTGGGGGAAGGAGGGAGGGAGGGTGTCGCTGGGGGAGGGAGGGAGGGTGTCGCTGGGGGAGGGAGGGAGGGTGTCGCTGGGGGAGGGAGGGAGGGAGCGTGTCGCTGTGGGGGGGTGAGGAAGGGAGCGTGTCGCTGGGGGAAGGAGGGAGGGAGCGTGTCGCTGGGGGAGGAGGGAGGGGAGCGTGTCGCTGTGGGGGGAGGGAGGGAGGGTGTCGCTGTGGGGGGGGAGGGAGGGGAGGGTGTCGCTGGGGGAGGAGTGAGGGAGGGTGTCGCTGGGGGAGGAGGGAGGGAGCGTGTCGCTGGGGGGAGGAGGGAGGGAGCGTGTCGCTGGGGGAGGGAGGGAGGGAGGGTGTCGCTGCGGGAGGGGGGGGGAGGGAGCGGTGTCGCTGTGGGGGGGAGGGAGGGAGCGTGTCGCTGTGGGGGGGGGAGGGAGGGAGCGTGTCGCTGGGGGAGGAGGGAGGGAGGGTGTCGCTGCGGGAGAGGGGGAGGGAGCGTGTCGCTGGGGGGAGGGAGGGAGGGAGGGTGTCACTGCGGGAGGGGGGGAGGGGAGCGTGTCGCTGTGGGGGGGAGGGAGGGAGGGTGTCGCTGGGGGAGGAGGGAGGGAGGGTGTCGCTGGGGGAGGAGGGAGGGAGCGTGTCGCTGGGGGAGGAGGGAGGGAGCGTGTCGCTGCGGGAGGGGGGGAGGGAGCGTGTCGCTGCGGGGGGGAGGGAGGGAGCGTGTCGCTGTGGGGGGGGAGGGAGCGTGTCGCTGTGGGGGGGAGGGAGGGAGCGTGTCGCTGTGGGGGGGGAGGGAGGGAGCGTGTCGCTGTGGGGGGGGAGGGAGCGTGTCGCTGTGGGGGGGAGGGAGGGAGCGTGTCGCTGTGGGGGGGAGGGAGCGTGTCGCTGTGGGGAAGGAGGGAGCGTGTCGCTGTGGGGGGGAGGGAGGGAGTGTGTCGCTGTGGGGGGGAGGGAGCGTGTCGCTGTGGGGAAGGAGGGAGCGTGTCGCTGTGGGGGGGAGGGAGGGAGCGTGTCGCTGTGGGGAAGGAGGGGAGCGTGTCGCTGTGGGGAAGGAGGGAGGGAGCGTGTCGCTGTGGAAGGAGGGAGGGAGGGTGTCGCTAGGGGAGGGAAGGATGGAGGGAGCGTGTTGCTGGGTGAGGGAGGAAGGGAGTGAAGGATGGAGGGAGTGAAGGAGGGAGGGAGCGTGTCGCTGGGGGAGGGAGTGAGGGATTGAAGGAGGGAGGGAGCGTGTCGCTGGGTGAGGGAGGAAGGGAGTGAAGGATGGAGGGAGTGAAGGAGGGAGGGAGCGTGTCGCTGGGGGAGGGAGTGAGGGATTGAAGGAGGAGGGAGGGAGCGTGTCGCTGGGGGAGGGAGGGAAGGAGCGTGTCGCTGAGGGAGGGAGGGGAGCGTGTCGCTGGGGGAGGGAGGGAGGGACTATGTCGTTGTGGGGGGGAGGGAGGGAGCGTGTCGCTGAGGGAGGGAGGGAGCGTGTCGCTGAGGGAGGGAGGGGAGCGAGTCGCTGGTTGGTGGGGGGAGGAGGGAGGGAGCGTGTCGCTGGGTGAGGGAGGGAGTGAAGGATGGAGGGAGTGAAGGATGGAGGGAGTGAAGGAGGGAGGGGAGCGTGTCGCTGGGGGAGGGAGGGAGCGTGTCGCTGGGGGAGGGAGTGAGGGATTGAAGGAGGGAGGGAGGGACTATGTCGTTGTGGGGGGGGAGGGAGGGAGCGTGTCGCTGAGGGAGGGAGGGAGCATGTCGCTGGTTGGGGGGGGAAGGGAGGGAGTGAAGGAGGGAGGGAGCGTGTCGCTAGGGGAGGGAGGGAGTGAAGGAGGGAGGGAGGGACTATGTCGTTGTGGGGGGGGAGGGAGGGAGCGTGTCGCTGAGGGAAGGAGGGAGGGAGCGTGTCGCTGGGGGAGGAGGGTGGGAGCGTGTCGCTGTTGGGAAAGGAGGGAGGGAGGGAGCGTGTCGCTGAGGGAAGGAGGGAGGGAGCGTGTCGCTGGGGGAGGAGGGTGGGAGCGTGTCGCTGTTGGGAAAGGAGGGAGAGAGGGAGCGTGTCGCTGGGGGAGGAGGGTGGGAGCGTGTCGCTGTTGGGAAAGGAGGGAGGGTGGGAGCGTGTCGCTGGGGGAGGAGGGAGGGAGAGTGTCGCTGGGGGAGGGAGGAGGGAGCGTGTCGCTGGGGGGGAGGAGGGAGGGAGCGTGTCACTTGGGGGGAGGAGGGTGGGAGTGTGTCGCTGGGATAGGAGGGTGGGAGTGTGTCGCTGGGGGAGGGAGGAGGGAGCGTGTCGCTGTGGGGGGAGGAGGGTGGGTGTGTGTCGCTGGGATAGGAGGGTGGGAGTGTGTCGCTGGGGGAGGGAGGAGGGAGCGTGTCGCTGGGGGAGGGAGGAGGGAGCGTGTCGCTGGGGGAGGAGGGTAGGAGCGTGTCGCTGGGGGGGGAGGAGGGAGGGCGCGTGTCGCTGGGGGAGGGAGGAGGGAGCGTGTCGCTGGGGGGGGAGGAGGGAGGGAGCGTGTCGCTGTGGGGGGGAGGAGGGAGGGAGCGTGTCGTTGGGGAGGAGGGAGGGTGGGAGCGTGTCGCTGGGGGAGGGAGGAGGGGAGCGTGTCGCTGGGGGAGGAGGGTAGGAGCGTGTCGCTGGGGGAGGGAGGAGGGAGGGAGTGTGTCGTTGGGGGAGGGAGGGAGCGTGTCGCTGGGGGGGTAGGAGGGAGGGAGTGTGTCACTGGGGGAGG
Organism: Isurus oxyrinchus; assembly: GCA_026770705.1. Taxonomy (NCBI): domain Eukaryota; kingdom Metazoa; phylum Chordata; class Chondrichthyes; order Lamniformes; family Lamnidae; genus Isurus; species Isurus oxyrinchus. The sequence goes on from JANJGN010000014.1 coordinate 7,946,081, forward strand.
GAAGAGGGAGGGAGCGTGTCGCTGGGGGAAAGAGGGAGGGAGGGGTGTCGCTGGGGGAGGGAGGAGGGAGGGGAGCATGTCGCTGGTGGAGGGGGGGAGAGAGAATGAGGGAGGGAGCGTGTCGCTGGGGGAGGGAGAGAATGAGGGGGAAGGAGGGAGGGAGCATGTCGCTGGGGGAGGGAGGGAGGGATGGTGTCGCTGGGGGAGGGAGAGAGAGAGAAGGAGAGAGGGAGTGTGTTGCTGGGGTAAGGAGGGGAGGGAGCGTGTCGCTGGGGGGAGGGAGGGAGGGAGAAGGAGGGAGGGAGCATGTTGCTGGGGGAGGGAGGGAGACGGACGGAGGGAGTGTGTCGCTGGGGGAAGGAGGAGGGAGGGTGTCGCTGAGGGAGAGAGCGAGGGGGAAGGAGGGGAGCGTGTTGCTGGGGGAAGGAGGGAGGGAGTGTGTCGCTGGGGGAAGGAGGGAGGGAGGGTGTCGCTGGTGGAGGGAGGGAGGGAGAAGGAGGGAGGGAGTGTGTCGCTGGGGGAAGGAGGAAGGGAGGGTGTCGCTGGGGGAAGGAGAGAGGAAGCGTGTTGCTGGGAGAGCGAGGGAGAAGGAGGGAGGGGAGCGTGTCGCTGGGGGAGGGAGGGAGCGTGTCGCTGGGGGAGGGAGGGAAGGAGGGAGGGAACATGTCACTGGGGGAGGGAGGGAGGGAGCGTGTCGCTGGTTGAGGGGAGGGAGGGAGTGAAGGAGGGAGGGAGCGTGTCGCTGGTTGAGGGAGGGAGGGAGTGAAGGAGGGAGGGAGCGTGTCGCTGGTTGAGGGAGGGAGGGAGTGAAGGAGGGAGGGAGCGTGTCGCTGGGGGAAGGAGGGAGCGTGTCACTGGTTGAGGGAGGGAGGGGGAGGAGGGAGGGAGCTTGTCTCTTTCGGGGGAGGGAGGGAGGAAGTGTGTTGCTGGGGGAGGGAGTGAGTGTGTCGCTGGTGATGGGGGGAAGGAGGGAGTGAGTGTGTCATTGGTGAGGGGGGGTAGGAGGGAGGGAGCGTGTCGCTGGTGAGGGGGGTAGGAGGGAGGGAGCGTGTCGCTGGGGAAAGGTCGGGGAGAGACGGTGCCTGTTACTAGGGGAGTATAGGGGGATGGTTTGTGCTCCCTGGGGTCACACACTGATAAAACATACCCGTTTAGTGGTAATAAGTGACCTGTGTAAACTGGTTGGGAGTGGGAGGTGGCGGTGAGTTTGCCGTTATACAGAAAATATTTGTCACTCATATTTTGATGTTTTTGTGTTGATCTGCAGGCCTGTTATTATCAAATTCAACACGAGAAACTAACATAGGACAATACACCAATCCCCCCAGATCTCCCTCTCCTTCCCTCCCTCCCTCCCTCTGATTCAAAAGCACCCTGAGCACCGTTTGGATGGATGAGCTGTGGCTGCAGACTGGGCAGATTGAGACAATCATACACAGATGCTAACTCTTCACTCTTGCATGCACACGCTGTCTTGTGCCCTCTCTCTCTCTCTCTCACCCTTCTCTCTCTCTCGCCCTTCTCTCTCTCTCGCCCTTCTCTCTCTCTCTCTCACCCTTCTCTCTCTCTCTCTCGCCCTTCTCTCTCTCTCTCTCGCCCTTTTCTCTCTCTCTCTCGCCCTTCTCTCTCTCTCTCTCTCGCCCTTCTCTCTCTCTCTCTCTCTCGCCCTTCTCTCTCGCCCTTCTCTCTCGCCCTTCTCTCTCTCTCCCTCGTGCTCTTGTTCGTTTGCACTCTCACACGCTCACATACTCACATTCTCGTGCACGGATCCACGCTCCCAACATGACAACATTTGATCTGCAGAGTTTTAAATCGGAGCATTCGAGGTTGTTGACTTTACAACTTGTTTTACTTGGAATTTATTTAATGTGGTACTTCATTGGAGAATAAAGGAAAGTTGTTCCTCTAGGATAAGTCATATCCAGTGCACCAGAATCTAGAATTGAAGTGGTTGATGGCATTGTGTTTATGTCACTGATGGCGAAATTAGCACAGAGAACTGTCCCAACACCTCGGCGGTGGGGGAGACACGCAGTGTACTGTTACACTGAGTGTTAGGAGCTAGTGATTCTCAGTCTCCTGGACCCCTCACTTTTCACCTGCTGAGGAGTGAGGGGAGACCAATACTCCCCACGATACCTGCCCGCTCTGGGAGCCCAATGTCATGACAAATCGACTCGGCGCCTGTATGAGACAGTGGCCATGGTTGGAGGACTATGCGCAGTTTGGGGCTCCACATCATAGGAAGGATGTTGAGGCATTAGTGAAGTAGCTTCACGGTGAAATAGTAGAACTTGGGACATTAGAACTGTTTTCATGAGGAACAGAGAATGCCCCATCCCAGTCTGACAATGTGGATAGTGATACTGTTTGCAGTGATGGAGGGGCCTAGGATGGAGGAGGTGGCCTAGATATAAATAGATTTGGGACAGAGGGAAGCTTCGAACCCTTTCACACAGGCCTGTGGAATTCACTAACTGAAATGAAGCGGGTGGGGGGCCTTTTCTACTCATTCCCATTGGTTTCTGCAGAGCAAATTGTGGTTCCTTCTGTTTGAATTAGTGATTGACTTAGTTGGGAGCCTTTTCCTGCGATTGTTTTTTGAGCTCTGCCCTTCACTTCTCCTCCAAGTATGGATAGGTAAAAATGGGGGTGTTAATGGTATAGGAAGTTTAGAAAGTACAATTGGTGATTTTTACCACTAAAGCATCTCAGCCCCACATTTTGTCCCTTTTTGTTTTACCCCCTAAAACACACCAATGCCTGTCTGGGCTTCGTTGCTCAAAGGGCTTTCCGATTAATTCCAGATATCAGTCCCCCTTCTCCCAGAAAATTGACTCTCGTCGTGCTCCTTATTTATTCAATTTCCTGATTGGATTTTTTTAGTCACTTACACGATCCTCAAACGCCCGTCTCCCCACGATGAACTGTACAAATCCACCTCACCATCCCGAAAGCCCCGCCGCAGTATTTGTCTGGAGTTTCCACCTTTTGCCTCGATCTCAGTCTTGCCCACTTGTGTCTGCCCCACCCCGCATCCCCTCCAAAGGTCAGTAATCTCCTTCCTGTGATTGGATACCTGAACCGCGTGCACTGCTCCAAGTGGGCCTAGCCATGCCTAATGCAGCCATTTTACACACTGGACGGAAACAGAAATCTAAAAATTAAAGCATAAAATACTGGAAATGTCGTGCTGCTTTCTCCCTGGGCGCAGCTCTCTGAGATGTCAGAGCGCTCTCGGGGTTGTGGGGCGGAGGGGGGGAGGATGGTGTGGGGTTTAGCGCTGGCTCTCTCAGGGTGACAGCTCTCCTCGGTGCGCCACGGATTCCTGTGTGCCTGAAAGATCTGCGTTGCCAAGTCATCCAGTGGTCCCCACCCCCCCAACTCCAGTTGGGGAACAAGATGCCCAGCGTGTGTAAAATGTGAAGAGGTGTGTGACAGGATTAATCCCCTTCCGATAGGGAACAGGCTGCCCTCTGTGTGTGTGTGTGTGTGTATAGAAGTGGGGAGAGAGGAGTGAGAAGGCTGACTCTCCCATCCGATAGGGAACAGGCTGCCCTCTCTGTGTGTGTGTGTATAGAAGTGGGGAGAGAGGAGTGAGAAGGCTGACTCTCCCATCCGATAGGGAATAGGTTGCCTGGTGTATCTAAACATAGACTGGCTCCTCCGAGAGAGCTGCTTCTGTGTTCTCCTGATCCACACAGGCACGCTGAGTGGCGGTGGGAAATGCTGGGTGATTCTCTGTCCCTTTCCCTTTGTGTCCTACCAGTGATATCCGGGAGAGATGTGGGGTTATGGAACCTCCCGTTTGTTTAAGAATAGGCCTAAGAGGGGAGTGTGGATGGGTCATAGTCAACACCAGGCCCCTTTACCTGTTAAAACTCCCTGCACAGACTGCTCCTCTGTATTTCAGATGACCAGTCTCTCTGCTCAAGGTGTGTGGGGGACACACTTCAATTCCTAAACCCTGTAAGTTTTCCTCCTCCAATGCTTCCACTTCCCAACAATTTTAAGAGTAAATTCTACAATCCTGTAATTCCACCGCACCACCCCCCCACCACCACCCCGGGGAGGGGTGGGGCCCACAGAATTGATGAATCAATTGTTTCACTGAGACTCGGTGGCTGGCAAGGCTCCCCTCCTGAGTCGGAGGGTTTGGGGGTTCGAATCTCGCTCCGTAAGCCCCCGATCCGAGCGGGCACCCGAGGACAGTTCGGAGAGGCTGCTGCACTCCCACAGGGTGCTGCCTGTCAGATGAGAGGTAATGAGAAGATTTACTGCCCCAATGAGCAGGGCGGTAATTAAAGAGAGCCCAATTTGGTTTGATCAGGAAAAGCAGGTCTTGACAAAGCTCATGAAGACTCTCTGGGTCACAGGAACCCTACCCTTTGATACTGACACAGTGAGAACGTTTTGCAGATCCCGTTCTGTAACATATTGTCACCATTGTATTGCAGTGTGTCCTATTTATTAATAAATGGTTTAATATTTTGTAGTCTTGTGAAAATTGTTTAAGAAATGGAATGTAAATCTGATACATGTACAGAGATGCATTGTTTAAAACTGACACTGTATATTGAGGTGTTTGCAGTGACCTATACTAGCTGTATTAAAGAGTAACTCATACCTTTTCAGACACCTAATTGCTTTTTATCTGAAACTCATTATGTCTCTTTATTGCACGTGTAAGTTACACATACTCATAAACATTGGAGTGTGTGTGTGTTTTATTTAAAAAAAACATTTGGATTTTCAGTAGACAATTTTCAAAATTACTCGAACAATCTCTTGATCCTGGAAAAACTCAGCAGGTCTGGCAACATCGGCGGAGAAGAAAAGAGTTGACGTTTCGAGTCCTCATGACCCTTCGACAGAACTTGAGGCTATTGTAACTTGTGTTGATGAGATTGAGGACTGCAGGGAGTATGGGGAAATGGACTGTGGTGGCATGAACCATTCAAGTGGGAGGAGTAAAAAGGATTGTACTTATAGCGGGGGACGGTACAGTTAAGGGGATAGATACTGTTCTGCAGCCAAGTGTGAGTGCTCCAAAGGCTGTGTTGCCTACCCGGTAGCAGGGTTAATGACATCTCCTCAGGGCTGGAGAGGAACTTGCTGTGAAATGAGAAGGCTCCTGTTGTCATGGTTCGTGTGAACACCAACGACATAATTTGGACTAGGAGAGAGGTTCTGCTGAGGGAGTATGAGCAGATAGGGACAAAATTAAAAAGCAGAGCCATAAATGGAACAGTCTCTGGATTACTACCTGAGTCATGAGCAAATTGCCATGAGGTAAATATGATTAGAGAGTTAAATGCATGGCTCAAAGATTGGTATGAGAGAAATGGGTTTTGATTCATGGGGTACCGGCACCAATACAGGGGAAAGAGGGAGCTGTATCATTGGGATGGCTTCACCTGAACCGTGATGGGACCAGTGTCCTGGTGAATTGTATATCTGGGGCTGGAGGAAAGGCTGGTGGGCAGAGGGTTCACTTGAGGGGAGATTTGGAAAGTTAAAGAGAAAAGACAAGTAGTGCAGGGTAGTAACAGGGATAATGATAACCAGAGCGTGACAGGAAGGGACAGCATACAGGCTCAGAGTAGGGGCAAAGACAGAAGTAAAAGGCTCTTTATTTGAATGTACAAAACATTTGTAACCATGGCTGAATTGATAGCACAAATGGAAATAAGTGAGCACAATACAATAACTATTACAGAGATAAGATTGCAAGGTGACCAAAGCTGGGACCTGAATATTCAAGGATATTTGGCATTTCAGAAGGACAGGAAGCTAGGAAAATGAGGAGGGGTGGCGTGGCTCTGTTAACAAAGGATGAGATCTTCAGTGGGAATTAGGGAGGGGCAAGAGGAGGCCACAGTCATATGACCCAGGCAGAGTAGAAATTCCCCCATTGTTTCCCTCCCACTGGCTCTGACTGTAGTGCAAGGGTCTGGCACAAATAGGGTTCAAATTGGATTGAGCACCCGGACAATGACGTTGGAGAACAAATGATCCCCACCCAGGATCAGTCTAGTGTTGGACAGAGCGGTGTGTACCAGCAAGCATGGAGACAGCTCCCAGCTTGTGCCCTTTACCATATATTCGTAAATAGTTCCAAGTGTCAGTAAAGACTTACAGTTAACCTGCATACGACTACGGAGCCTTCTTCAGACCTACTGAACTGTATCCAACATGCTCCCCCCACCCCGGCTCCTCCACCAGTCCGGACCCCTTACACCAGTCCCAACCACTCACTCCTTCCCAGTACAACCCTTCTCCTCTCCCTGGATTCAAACCCCTTCCCTCAAACTGAGACCTCCACTGCTACGCAACACAATCTCAGTTCTGCTACGAGAGTAACTTCTCTTTAGCTCGTGTGCCGGTCATGTTCGGGGGTGGGGGGGGCCAGGGATGGATTGAGAATCACCTGGTGGGGACATTCCACTATCAACCTTGTTTCTGTTTCTGAGATGGATCATACGAACGTACAAACTAGGAGCAGGGGTAGGGGTTTCCACTCCTTGAGCCTGCTCTGCCATGCAATAAGATTGTGGCTGATCCAACTGTGGCCTCAACTTCACTTTCCTGCCTGCGCCCTATTACTCTGGCTTGTTTGTCAAGCAAGAATCTATCTAATTCAGCCTTAAAAATATTCAATGACCCTGCCTGTGAGGAAGAGCGTTTCACACACTCATGATCCTCAGAGAAAAAAATTCTCCTCATCTGTGCCTTTATTCTTACACAGTGTCCCCCTGGTCCTAGTCTCTCCCACAAGGGGAAAGATCTTCCCAGTATCCACCCTGTCAAGTCCCCTCAGAATCTTATATTTCAATAAGATCGCCTCTCATTTTTCTTAACCCCAATGGGTACAGGCCCAGGCTTTCCTCATAAGATAACCCCGTCATTCCAGGAATCAGTTGATAGAAGCAGTTCAGAGAAGGTTCAAACACAATTACGTCCTTTCTTAAATCAAGAGACCAAACCGTACACAGTATATTGCATTCTGGATGTACCCTATACAGCTGAAGCAAAACAGCCCATCACTTGATGAACGTCTTTGGGTCCAAAGACCAAGACCTCCCCAGTTCTAATCCTTTGTTACTCATGAAGTACTGTGGGTCTCTCACCCAACCAAACCCCTCCTCCCTCCTTCAGTTTCCTCCAAGACTGGACAGTAACAGTGGCTCCTGCAGCTGGGAGTTACAGCCCAGTTGGCCTGGTCCTCGGCCAATATCTGCACCATTGGATTTCCAGCCGGAAGATCACTGTCAGCGTTTCCACTATCAGCCCAGCTGGGGTCTGGTAACACAGAGCAGGATGGAGTCAACACCTGGCACCCGCCTGCTCTGAATGCCTTCACATCTTACCACAAGGAGCCGGGGTAGAGGGCCCCATGCTCCCCACTGACTATTGGGATTTGGTGGGGGGCATGGGATTGAGAGGGGGTGATTGGTGGTGGAGGCAAGGCAGCAGCTGATCCAGAGGTCCCTCAGATCCAGTTGAGTTCATTTGTGAAGTTGAGGTGAGCCCTGGGTTGTTTCTGCATGGGTGGTGGAGCAGGAACATTTCTGTTGGTCTAGTACGCTGTGCTGGGTCTGTTTGAACTCAGAGAGGGTTGGGGAGGTGGGGGGGGGGTTAATACTGGAGGCTTCAACTGCTATGTCCAATCTCCATGGCCTTTCTCACCGGCCCATCGTTGTTCACCCTCCCCCCGCACCTCCAGTGCTTTTGTAACTAAGTGGTCAAGAGAAATTGAAGGCACCAGCTTCGTATTAATGCCCCTGTGAGTCTGTTCTCCAGGTTTCATTTCCAGCAGTGTTGGTTGGACGAGGTGGGGGTGGTGGGGGCTAATCTTTAATTGACGGAGACTCCAGGATAATCCCGGAAAGTTGGCAACTCAGATGCGGCTTCAGCCTTGCCCCAGTCAGACATCTCCTCAACCACAGACCCCGGCGTTAAGCCTAAACTATCTGGACCCTGTGATTCTCACAGTCACTGATGATGATGTCCCCTCCGCAGAAGGCTACGCCCTCAAGACCTTTGACCTGCCCGTCCCCGGCCCCCCAGCTCCCAAAAGCCTGCAGGAACGTTCCATCCGGCCGGAAGAGCTGGAGCCGATCGTTGCTGCTGTCTCCCACCGGGATGTATCCCTGGTGGTCCAGCGCCACACTGCGGGGGTGCTGGAACCGACACCGGTCTGTGCCCTCGCAGCCGAACCTGCCGAGGAACCTCCCGGACGTGTCGAAGGTCCGGATGCGGTGGTTGCCGCTGCTGCTGACCACCGCCCGGTCAGGCCTCGTAGTGCAGCTGGTCCAGCTGACCATCGCCCGGGCTTCAGCGGCCAAACTTACAGACGAAGCGGCCACCGCGGGGCGCAGAGTTGCCGCCGGCGGTTGTCCTTGTCGTAGACGTTGGTGAGGCCCAGGCGATCGATGGCCACTCCCCAGGGGGTAACTGAACTGCCCGTCTCCGGCCCCCTCACGGCCAAAGGAGCGGAGGAAGTGGCCGGAGCCGTCGAAGGGCTGCAGCCGGTGGTTGTGGCGGTCAGCGGTCAAAATCCAGCCCTGGTTACTGACAGCCACACCAGCCAGGCAATCGAACTCCCCATCGGCACTATCGTGTGACCCCAATCTGCGGAGATAGAGGCCTCCCCTGTCAAATACCTGTTTGAGAGATCACAGGAGGCTAAAGCATTGCAACCATTTGGTTAGGGTGGCAGAGAGGTGCTGGGGAGGAGGGCAGGAAGAGTAAGGGTGGCTGGAGTTTTAAACAACAATCTCAAACTTCACCGCAATGTTTGATTTTGTTTGAAAGATCGCACACTGGAATCTAACTCTTATCTGTGGGCTGACCCTACACAGGGTAACGTACGTGTGTATTTAAGAGGAAGCTGCACAGATACTGGATTCACCCTGTGTACCATGGATGCCGGATTCACTGTGTGTACCACGGATACTGGATTCACTGTGTGTACCACGGATGCCGGATTCACTGTGTGTACCATGGACACTGGATTCACCATGTGTACCACGGATACTGGATTCACCGTGTGTACCACGGATGCCGGATTCACTGTGTGTACCACAGATGCTGGATTCACCGTGTGTACCACAGATACCGGATTCACGTGTGTACCACAGATGCCGGATTCACCGTGTGTACCACAGATACTGGATTCACCGTACCACGGATGCTGTATTCACTGTGTGTACCACGGATGCTGGATTCACCGTGTGTACCACGGATACCGGATTCACCATGTGTACCACAGATACTGGATTCACCGTGTGTACCACGGATACCGGATTCACAGTGTGTACCACGGATACCGGATTCACCGAGTGTACCACGGATACCGGATTCACCATGTGTACCACCAATTCTCAGATCTCTCTGAATTCCAGATATCCGGTTATGTGGTCATTATGTGTACCGTAAGCTTCCATTTTACATCTACCTAAGAGCACAAGAAATAGGATTAGGAGTTGGCTGTATGGCCTCTCGAGTGAGCATCACTATTCAATAAGATCAAGGCTGATCTTCTGCATCATGTCCTCTTACCCACCCAATCCCATTACCTGCCTGCCTTTGGTTTACAGTCTGCCAGCTGATGGTGTCACTGACTGCGTACCTGAACTCTGTGGTTACTGCTCTCCGCCAACACCAGCTCACCTTCCAGTGTCACAGCCACCCCTCAGGGCCAGGTGAAACGTCCCAGGTCACTCCCCTTCGATATTATCTTGTGTTTCACACGGACCTTCCCTTGATAGTGGAGCAGGAGGCTGTGGGCACTCAGGCTGGCAGATGGTTGTCAATGTCCTGCAGTTCAATCACCAGAGTCGGGGGTCAGTGGGGCCTAGAGTTTTAGGCCTTTGTCCCACCTGTGTCCTGGAGGTTGGAATGTTAGCCGGTGTCTTGAGCAGGAGGCTGGATGAGTTGGTTAGAGGCAGTGGGGGATATGTTTCAACACTGTTTGGCATTGAAGTGATGCTTGGGAATGGCCTCTGAACTTACTGAGCCCTGGATAAAGGGGAAGAGGTGATTGGCGATGGTGTGGAGTCTTTCGTAACCCGGGTTACTGTTCCGCAGTTAACGCCGTTAGGGTAGAGGGCAGCGCCGGGCACAAACGTCAGAATTTGCGGCCGCTCCCGCTCGGGCTTCTCCAACTGCCTCACCTGGTCGATCAGCCCTTTGGACTTGCCGGTGCAGCCGCCAGAATCCGGGGGCTGCCGTTGTGGGCCAGCCGGCTGTCCAACGCGGTCACAGTGTCTGGAGGCAGCGGCCAGCCCGAGCTCGAGGTCCTCTGGCTTGCTCCGGAGAGCCTTGCCCGAGGTCTGCACCGTGCCCTCCACCTCCCGGAGTGACCCCTGCTCCCTGTCCCTCAGCTCGGCCCATGTACCGTTCCGTGCTGTGGCGGGTCCTGCCTCGCGCAGCCTCCCTGAGCGGCGTGGATCTCCGCTGCAGAATCCCGAGGGCGTGAGAGAGCTTGGGGACGGACCTCCTCAGCTGGGAAACCAAGCCCCTGAGCTCCCGCCGCAAACGCTCCACGTGTAACGCGCCGGCAGGGATGGCAAAGCTCTGCCCCCTGGCACTGGCGGCAGGCGGTGCCAGCTCTTTGTCCAGGCCGGCACGAGCCACAGACCAGTGTCCCGAAGCTGGCCTGGCTGCTGATTCCCGCCCCCCCACCACCACGGGGATGTCCAGAAGGCCCAGGATTGTCCCTGTTGTTCAAGAAGCCCAGGACTCTCTCCCTGGGGATGGCGTGGACACCCTGCCACACCCGGGGCATTTCGCCATCCTGGCCGTTCTCGATCCGTGAGGCCACTCAGGCAGGGCCCTGGGCAGATGGTGTGCTGGCAAGGCAGGAGCTTGGGCTTGGCGTAACGCTCGAGGCAAACGGAGCGGGTCAGCAGCTGCTCAACCAGGTGAGGGTTCATTTCCCACTCTTTGAATCCTGTGGACAACAGAAGCAGAGCTACAGCTCCTTCCACACCCCCGCACCCCCCCCCCCCCGCCACCCCACCCCACCCCCCCCCCCCCCCTCCCCCCACCAAACCCCCCACCCCCCCGGCATGGTGAGTCCCTCACACAGTGTCCAGTTGAACTAGCAGGCCAAGAGACAGGCAGAAAGGAGCGGATCTTTTCCACGTCAACAACTGGGGGCTGTATTTGACCCTAGCACCTTCAGGCCAGGTGAGGGAACCTCCAGGGTTCCTACAGTTGATTGAATACCCAACTGTGATGCTCATGGTTGAATATCGCAGTGAGGGCACCGTCAGGAGAGATGGGGACTGGAACCACAAGCAGTGCCTGTGGATTCAAGAGAGCAGGAGAATATTGCTCGGAAATACAATGCACTTAAGCTATTGTTCAAAATGCATTTTCTAGTTACCAAGCTTTCCAATCAGAGTTCATCAAACACTCCCAGGACAGGGACAGCACGGGGTTAGATACAGGGTAAAGCTCCATCTACACTGTCCCCATCAAACACTCCCAGGACAGGTACAGCACGGGGTTAGATACAGAGTAAATCTCCCTCTACACTGTCCCCATCAAACACTCCCAGGACAGATACAGCTCGGGGTTAGATACAGAGTAAAGCTCCCTCTACAATGTCCCCATCAAACACTCCCAGGACAGGTACAGCATGGGGTTAGATACAAAGTAAAGCTCCCTCTACACTGACCCCATCAAACATTCCCAGGACAGGTACAGCTCGGGGTTAGATACAGAGTAAAGCTCCCTCTACACTGTCCCCATCAAACACTCCCAGGACAGGTACAGCACGGGGTTAGATACAGAGTAAAGCTCCCTCTACACTGTCCCCATCAAACACTCCCAGGACAGGTACAGCACGGGGTTAGATACAGAGTAAAGCTCCCTCTACACTGTCCCCATCAAACACTCTCAGGGCAGGTACAGCACGGGGTTAGACACAGAGTAAAGCTCCCTCTACACCGTCCCCATCAAACACTCCAAGGACAGGTACAGCATGGCATTAGACACAGAGTAAAGCTCTCTCTACACTGTCCTCATCAAAGACTCCAAGGACAGGTGCAGTTATTGGATAGATACAGAGTAAAGTTCCTTCTACACCGTCCCCATCAAACACTCCCAGGACAGGTATAGCACGGGGTAAGATACAGAGTAAAGCTCCCTCTATACTGTCCCCATCAAACACTCCCAGGACAGGTACAGCACGGGGCTAGATACAGAGTAAAGCTCCCTCTACACTGTCCCCATCAAACGCTCCCAGGACAGGTACAGCACGGGGTTAGATTCAGAGTAAAGCTTCCTCTACACTATCCCCATCAAACACTCCCAGGACAGGTACAGCACGGGGTTAGATACAGAGTAAAGCTCCCTCTACACTGTCCCCATCAAACACTCCCAGGACAGGTACAGCACGGGGTTAGATACAGAGTAAAGCTCCCTCTATACTGTCCCCATCAAACACTCCCAGGACAGGTACAGCACAGGGTTAGATACAGAGTAAAGCTCCCTCTACACTGTCCCCATCAAACACTCCCAGGACAGGTACAACACAGGGTTAGATACAGAATAAAGCTCCCTCTACACTGTCCCCATCAAACACTCCCAGGACAGGTACAGCACGGGGTTAGATACAGAGTAAAGCTCCCTCTACACTGTCCCCGTCAATCACTCCCAGTTACAGCACAGGTTGAATGTTGTATAGCAATGGTGTGTCTCAAACCTCAGCCATGGGGGTGTGTTCCATACTGCTTTATATACTTCTAGTATTTATACTGAACCTGCTGACCTTTCTTGTACACTGGGTGGACTCTGTTTAAAGTCGTGATGACTTACTGGCGTCTAGTGTTGGACGTGTATTTGAGAAAGGATTGCTGAGGATCCTGAGAGCATTAAGGGATTATTGTGCCCCCGCAGTAACTGGCAGCTGTGGTGAAAGCAGTGCGCAGGAACCTGCGAGAGAGCAACAGCAGGCATGGAGTGCTTCATACCCCAGTGCTGATTCAACCAGGTTCACCTCACTCAGGGCTTGTCAATGGTAAGCAGACGCTAACGTTTGGTGGTATGTGCAAACTGATAAATGGAGAGTGCGGGCAGGGAGGATCACAATAATCTGCGTCTGGCTAAGCATCGGTTTGTCTCAATATCAGTGTCGCTGTAGTTTTCCCATTTTGCGCACAATTTAAGTGGTAGCAGTTTAACAGGAGAGCGTCAACAGACCTGGAAGCTGGATGGGAAACTCTATCAACAAGTGGCTCTTTCTCTGTTCTCTCATGGCTGAACTGATCTCAGTTAGCGCAGGCTGGGACTCCTGCTTCTTTGGGAATGTAGGGATCATGGGCTTCAAAGCGGGTGTTAGAGAGAGGCTTGGAGTCGGACTGACACTGAGTCGTTCTGATTCGATTTCACTCTCATGGCAAATGACGAAAGACCCAGCCACTATCAGCTGTGTTGCTACAGTCGACAATTATCGCTGCCTCATAGCCCGTCCGTCTGAAACCCGACTTGTTTCGGGTGTATAACTCATTTTCCTGCTCATTTTCTGGTATGGAATGACTTCCCTCAATGGAAATTCACACCTTCGGTAAAAGATAGGGAGAGGGAGAGAGAGAGAGAGATGGGGAGATTGAAAAGGAGAAATCTCTAAAGGAACAGAGTGCAAGCCGTGGTGGCAAAAGCAAGGGTATCTACGTAGAAAATAGGAGCAGGAGTAGGTGATTTGGCCCCGCTCTGCAATTCAATATGATCACGGCTGATCCTCTACCTCAACACTATAACTTTTACGCTCCCCATAGCCTTTGACACGCTTAGAGCCCAAAAATCTATTTATTTCCTTCTTAAATATATTCAGCAACTTGTCCTCTGTGCTAGAGAATTCCACAGGCCCACCACCCTCTGAGCTTTTTATTCATTCGTCCACAGGATGTGGGCCTCGCTGGCTTGGGTCAGCATTTATTGCCCATCCTTAATTGCCCTTGTTCAGAGGGTACTCTTAAAGAGTCAACCACATTTGCTGTGGGGTCTGGAGTCACGTGTAGGCCAGACCGGGTAAGGACAGCAGATTTCGCCCCCCCTAAGGAGGCATGAGTGAAGCAGATGGGGTCTTTACTACGATTGGCAATGGTTTCGTGGTTGTAATCAGGCTTTGAGTTCCAGGTTTTTGTTGAATTTAAACCCCGGTCCCCGGAGCATTATTCCTGGGTCTCTGGAATACTGGTTCAGTGATAATACCACCAATCCACCACCTCCCCAAACTGAAGAAGTGCCTCCTCATCTCAGTCCGAAATGGTCTAACCTGTATCCTGAGATTGTGACCCCCCACCCCCCACCACCCCCCCCCCCCCCCCCCCCCCCCCCCCGACCCCCCCACCCCCAACCCCCCCCCGGCACCCTGTATCTACATGCAAGGTGGAAACACACCGCAGTACAATCATGCAAAATGTCTCAAATTTCCGCTGTCACTCTACCACATACTCCTACTCTCTGTCGTAATGCTCCATCCCATCTAGCCCAGCACTTTTATCTCCAGGTTTTTTAAACTGAATTCAATTTTTCAGAAAGCCATAACAAGATTTGAACTTGTGTACTGGTTCGGTAACGTAATAACCTACACTAACATAACGTCTAGATGGGAAGGTCTTGCTCCCGGCCTCATGTCCTTTGCTCATCTCGCACTGTTTGCTGGGTCTCTCAGGAAATCACCGAACGACCTTAAAGCTCGTCGGGATTAGTTCATCGATTAGGGCCCTGTGAGGTTCAGTTGATTAACTGATGTGAAGCTGAGGCTGTGTCAGGATTAATTACTCAAAGGATTAGAACAGATCCACTGGCCAGCAGAGCCTGTACATGGTTGCTATGGCAGCTGGATTTCACCAACCTGATTGGCCGGTGTTGGTCATAAGGGATTGCCCCCTCTGGTGTCACCGAATCGACTACCAAAGGGTCAACCCTCCCTCGAGAATGTGCACTGGGCCGACCCATCCCTCCCCTCATAGTACATTCATGGAGCCCAATCCTAACTCACCCTGTGATTGTTGACTGCTCCGTGGATCTCTGGGCCTCCCTTGAGAACCTGACTGGCTTTGGGATGAAGGGCCTTGTTGGTGTGGTATGAGGAATATATGTCCCAGGTTATATCCCCAGGATTGCATTCCACGAGGGAAAATGTCCTCTCTGCATCCACCTTGTCAAGTCCCCTCAGGATCTTATATGTTTCAATAAGGTCACCTCTCATTCTTCTAAACTCCAATGAGCATAGGCCCAAATTACTTGACCTTCCCTCATGAAACGACCCCTTCAATTCCAGGAATCAGCCGAGTGAACCTTTTCTGAACTGTTTCCAATGTAAGTATATCCCTCCTTAAGTAAGAAGAGCAAAACTGTGCACAGTGCTCCAGGTGCAGTCTCGCCAATGCTCTGTAGGTTAGTAGCAAGACTTCCCTACTTTAATACACCATCCTTCTTGCAATAAAAGACAACAATCTGTTTGCCTTCCTGGTTACTTGCTGTACCTTTGAGCTGTGCTTTACACAGTGAGTTGCTGGAGTTTGGAATGGTTTACCTCAGGGAGAGGTTGGAACAGAGACTTGTTTCTTTTAAGGGAATATTGACAAAAAATTGAAGTGAGAGGACACAGGATTAATTTTGGATTTTTCTCGGAAGCTAGCATTGACATGACGGGCTGAATGATCTCGTTAGATTAGGTGCTGTGAGTTTGGGTCTATAGTTTAGCTGAAATAGCCCCATTGTGAAACTACAATTGGTCTCAGTCTCTCGAACTAAGTGGAGGGGGGTGGGAATGTTCAGTGAGGGATCTTGCCTCTTATGCACTCCAACTGGAAAGCTGAGACATGAGAATGAGGAGAGATGAGTGGAAAATTGGCAATCGACACTAAAAGATTAAAAATGGGGAAGAGCTGAAAGTGAATTAGTTAAACTGTGGTGTGAGGGTACGGTTAAAATGTAGCTAAATCCAGATTTCAGAATCAGTTTTGTTTCTTGATTCTAGAGGTGATGCATCGACAATGCCAATGGTTGATGCTGCTCCTCGCTGCTTGTTTGAACAAGGCGACTGAACATCTGGCTGGTAGGATGCGCATTGCTGACCTTCCAGGACCTTCCCCACATATCCTAGAAGTTGCATAGACAGAAATCAACACTCCTCTATGATCTGGAAGTGGCTGAAGTCACTTGATCTTGTTGTTTTCTTTGCAGCTGCTGGTTCTCCTCCTGATCTCTGCAACCTTAGAGTGAGGAACAGTCCCAGAGTGAGGAACAGTTCCAGAGTGAGGAACAGTTCCACAGCGAGGAACAGTTCCAGAGTGAGAAACAGTTCCAGAGTGAGAAACAGTTCCAGAGTGAGAAACAGTTCCAGAGCGAGGAACAGTTCCAGAGTGAGAAACCGTTCCAGAGTGAGAAACAGTCCCAGAGTAATTAGCAGCTCCAGAGTGATGAGCAGTTCCAGAGTGAGGAACAGTTCCAGAGTGAGGAACAGTTCCAGAGTGAGGAACAGTTCCAGAGTAAGGAGCAGTTCCAGAGTGAGGAATCATGCCAGAATGAGAAACAGTTCCAAGGGAGAAACAGTTCCAGAGTGAGAAACAGTTCCAGAGTGAGAAACCGTTCAAGTGTGAGGAAAAATTCCAGAGTGAGGAACAGTTCCAGAGTAAGGATCAGCTCCAGAGTGAGGAACAGTTCCAGAGTGATGAGCAGTTCCAGAGTGAAGAACAGTTCCAGAGTGAAGAACAGTTCCAGAGTGAGAAACAGTTCCAGAGTGAGGAACAATTCCAGAGTGAGGAACAGTTCCAGAGTGATGAGCAGTTCCAGAGTGAAGAACAGTTCCAGAGTGAGGAACAGTTCCAGAGTGAGGAACAGTTCCAGAGTGAGGAAAAGTTCCAGAGTGAAGAACAGCTCCAGAGTGAGGAAAAGTTCCAGAGTGAGGAACAGCTCCAGAGTGAGGAACAGTTCCAGAGTGAGGAACAGCTCCAGAGTGAGGAACAGTTCCAGAGTGAGGAACAGTTCCAGAGTGAGGGACAGTTCCAGAGTGAGGAACAGCTCCAGAGTGAGGAACAGTTCCAGAGCGAGGAACAGTTCCAGAGCGAGGAACAGTTCCAGAGTGAGGAACAGCTCCAGAGTGAGGAACAGTTCCAGAATGAGTGGTGATCCCATTGAAACATATAACATTCTTAGCAGGTTTGACAGGGTAGGCGCTGAGAAGCTGCTCCCCCTGGCTGGAGAGTCTAGAACAAGGGGTCCTGGTCTCAGGACAAGGGATCAGCCATTTCGGACTGAGATGAAGAGATATTTCTCTGGGTTTTGGGGATTTTGTATTCCAGAATGCTGTGGATGCACACTTGTGGAGCATATTCAAGACAGGAATCGATAGGTTTTTGGATACTAAAGAATCAAGGAATTTGGAGATAGTGCGGGACTGATGTAGAGGATCAGTCATGATCTTACTGAATGGTGGAGCAGGCTGAAAGGGCCTTCTCCTGCTCTACCGCAGCCTCTGGATTAGACATTACCACTATGTGACCAGCTTCCCCAGTGTAGCAAACAGTGAGGGGGATAGTGACAGGCTTCAAGAGGACCCATTTATTCTGCTCTTGTGCTCTCACAGTGTCGATAAGAAGCTCCCTAATGTGGCAGGAACCAATTGCAGCCAGTCCTTCATCACTTTCAGGGGGTGGGGGTCAGTCAGTCTCCCGCCGGAGTTACAATGGGAGGCCCTCTGTATAAAGAGAAATTCTCATTCACTGGCAGCCGCAAAGGACAAGAGAAATATCGAATCAAAGCAATAAAGCATAATAGTTAAAACAATGGCAAATTGGGTCATCCAATGTCCCCTGCAATGAACCTCAACCTGTTTCCTTTCAGATCCTTCTCCACTCCTGAAAACAGAAGCTGAGAAACGAATCCTATCTCTGGACAGTAACAGTAGCGTAATGGATGCCTTGCACGGATTGCTAAACACACAGTGGCTGCAGTCACTGCTGAAGGTAAAAAGCACATTGAGAAACTATAGCGTTGCAAAAACTCTTTTGGGCTTCCCCACTTACGCGGTGGCCCTACTCCCCCAGTAGCCAATGGAGATGGGTAACATAGTGGTAATGTCACTGGGCTACTTATCTAGAGGCCCAGGCTAATGCTTTGGGGACGTGGATTCAAATCCCACCATGGCACCTGGTAGAATTTAAATTCAATGAACAAAATCTGGTGTTGAAAGCTAGTAATGGTGACGATGATTCTATCATCAATTATCATTAAAAAAACACCCACCTGGGTCACTGATGTCCTTTAGGGAAGGAAATCTGCTGTCCCTACCTGGTCTGGCCTACATGTGACTCCAGACCCGCAGCAATGTGGCCGACTCTTAATTGCCCCTCTGAAATGGCCTAGCCAGTCCAGGAGGCAATTAGGGATGGGCAACAAATGCTGGCCTTGCCAGTGATGCCCACACTAAAGAATAAATTTGTTTTTAAAAAGTGAGCAGCCCCATCGCAGAGTTAATGATGCTGCCCTTACCTGATCCAATGGATAATTTAATCACGCAACCACAAAACATGCTGTTGTTTTGAATCTTTACTTTTGTTCCCACTCTCATTTTGGATATTAGCAAATTTAGTTGCCAAGAGAGATAAAAAGGCCAGTGAAGCAATATCTCAGAAAGTATATTTTTAAGCAACATCTGGGACCCCAAACTGGGCAATCTCAGTAATCTTCCTTGACTTTTCACAACAAAATTGGCTAAGAGGTAGAACACAGCGAGAGTGATGAATGGCTGTTTTTCAGTCTTGACGGAGGTAGATAGAGGAGTTCCCCAAGGTTCGATGCAATGACCACTGCTCTACTTGAGATACATAAATGATATGGGTATAAGGTACAGTTTCAATATTTGTGGAATGTGCGCGTCGTTGGCCTAGAACTGAGTGGCTTGCTAAGGGTCAACCACATTGCCGTGGGTCTACAGTCAAAATGTAGGCCAGACCGGGTAAGGAAGGACATGAGTGAACCAGGTGGGTTTTTACCACACCTGACAATATTTTCATGGTCGCTATCATATTCCAGATGTTATTAATTAAAATCAAATTCCACCAGCTGCGGTAGAATTTGAACCCATGTCCCCAAAGAGCCTCAAACTTCTAGGTTATTAGTCCAGTGGCATTACCATTGCACCACCATCAACCCCAGTGCAACAAGTAGTGAGAATGAGAGTGATAGACTTCAAGAGGACCCAGGCCGGCTGGTGAAGCAGACACATGGCAGATGCAGCCAATGCAGAAAAGTGAGAGGTGATTATATTTCGTAGGCAGATCAGGGAGAGACAACAGAGCACCCGCTAAATGGTACAATTTTACAAGAGTTACATGAAAGACAATCATGGGGCTCCTTGTGCACAATTCTTTGAAACCCCTTGGGTATTTACTGGTTTCTGCTTGTTTTACCAGGTCTATGAGAGTCTTCATCAGTACCTGAGGAGAAGGCCACCACCAGTCGTGCTCCAGGCATCTGTACTTTGCCGAGAGGTGAGAAGAAGTTTTCTTACTTTGTGAAAAGGCCTGGATTCAAAGGTCTTCATCCCATCGAACACATCCTGTCCAACAAAGGATAGGCCATGATTTTCCCACAATGGAGCCACTACCAGATATTACTGAATAATATTTTCAGGAGAGAACATCTGGGGCAGTCATACACAGCTGGCCATATGTGGCGTGTGTGCAGATCTGTGTGTGAGTGTGTGTATGTGTGTGTGTGTTTTCAGGTCAGTTTGTATGGATAAGTCAGTGTGTGTGTGCATTGTGTGTTTAGACACAGGTATGTGTGTGTGTGTATGTGTGGTTACGCACATTTGTGTGCATGTGTGTGTATGCAGATGTGTGTGCGTAGATAGGTCTGTGTGTGGTGTGTGTGTGTACATACCAGTCTGCATGCATGCATGATATATATATATGTATATACATATATACACACATGGGTCTGGGTTTGTGTGTGTGTGTGTGTGTGTGTGTGTGTGTGTGCGCGTTGTGTGTACTAGTTTGCATGCATGCATGATATATATATGTATATACGGGTCTGAGTGTATGTGTGTGTGTGTGTGTATGTGTGTGTGTGTGTGGGTGTGTGTGTATGTGTGTATGGATGTGTGGGTGTGTGTGTGGGTGTGTGTGGGTGTTTGTGTGTGTGTGTGTGTGTATGTGTGTGTGTGTGTGTGTGTGTGTGTGTGTGTGTGTGTGTGTGTGTATGTGTATATGGATGTGTGTGTGTGTGTGTGTGTGTGTCATTGTCTGTGTGTGGTTGTCCAGGTCTGTGTATGTTTGAACAGGTTTGCGTGCCCAGCTCTGTGTGTGTATCTATTTGGGTCTCTACATGTATCAGTGAGTGTCAACGTTCACCTTTACAGGTGACAGAGTTGCTTCGAGGAACTTCTCGTTCTATGGACTTCCGAGAACTACACTGGCTCCTTGGAAAACCTGATTTCCAGGTAGGAATTTTTTGGTATTAATTTGCTGTTTCTGAATTATTTATTATTCAAACAGTTTGGATCAACTGTAATGTTTACTGTCTTTCATGTTGCATAAGTTATTAATTATTCATACTTACAAAAACTCACTTTCACACTCAAGTACACTCTCAAACAAGCTCCCATTCTTAGAATTACAACAGGCCCTTGGGTCCAACCAGTCTCTGCTGATGTTGTATTTTTGATCGTATTTCTTAGTGTCTATCTCATATTGATGGTCTCTAGTTTAATTCTTGCCTGCAAGAGGAGACACTCTCTCTGAGCTGGATGTTCGTCAAGGAGATAGGCATCAGGAGCCTGGAATTTTTCTGACCCTGCGATCCTGCCTGCGCCTGGCTTATTTTCGATGACCGGGAGGTGGACATGGACTGGAGTTGAGCACGCTGCCTCTGGGGGCAGCATTGAGGCAGATTAGAAGGCCTGATGTCGTTTACTGGGTCGTCAGCCCAATTGTAATCATAGAACCATAGAAAAGTTACAGCACAGAAAGAGGCCATTCAGCCCATCATCTCTGCGCCATTTTAATCCCATCTTCCTGCACCTGGTCCGCAGTCTTGCAGGTTACAGCGCTTTAGGTGCAGATCCAGCCCTCACCCTCACCCACCTCCCATGTCCCCTCCATGACCCCATGCCCCTCCCTGTCCTCACCCCCCTTCCATACTCCTTCCATTAACCCATGACCGCCATGATTCCTCCATGCCCACTCTTCCAATATGCTCAATGCACAGAACCAACGAGCCATTGGCAAGTTTGGCAAGTCTCTGAAATACTCTTGAAACTGAACAACACAATCAAACACATTTTGAAAATGTCCTTTGTAAAAAAAACTGCTCATTTTACAACCTCTTAAAAGTGCTAACCACATACAGCCATTCATAGTATCAGTGGCAAAACACTTTAATCCACTTCACACCTCTTAAGCATGTGCAAATAAACACACAGACAAAGAAAGGTCAGGTTGTTACAAGGTTAATAAAGATATCAATTAAACAAAGCTAGCACTCCTCCCCTGCAAGCTGTGTCAACGTTGCCTACAGAGGTGAGCCCATTAGCCATTCTCGCAGATTTAACTATCTGGCAAATTTATCAACAGAAGCTGTTTGGACAGATGGCCAGACCTCTGTTTTGTCCAGATGGCCTCATTATGAATGCTTGGCTGATCTTTTTTTTTTCCAATGTCTGTGTGTTTATTTGAAGAGGATTAAGAGGTGTGAAGTGGATTGTAGGTTTCCTCAATGGGACTTTCACCGCCTATGATTGATTGTCGGGTTTGTGAGAAGGTAAGAGGGGACGTGCTTTACAAAGGGAATGTTGAATGGATGCCTTTTTTTTAAAATTCATGACTAAACCATTGCCATTCATCCTCATGAGGGACCCTGTTGAAAAAAAGATTCATAGCTATCAGGAGCAGGTCGACATATACAAGGGCACTTAACGTACACACAAGAAAGGACCCGTCTAAGCTGCCGTGAACCACGTCTACCAACAAAACAAGCCAAGCTGGATCAAAATTTGTGATGGGGGTGGGGGGTGGTGTGGTGCTGTTTGAAATGCCCACCCACGCAATGGAGTGGGCAAAATCGGGAGTGTGGCGCGTGGGCTCACTACCTGCTTCCTTATCCCACACCGGCAAAAGTAGCCAGAAGCAGGTCAGGGGTCAGAGGTCCTGGAATCGGATCCTGCCCACCATTTTTAAAGGCCTCCCCTACTCAGTCCAACTCCACGAAAACCTGGGCCTCTGCACCCATTCTATCAAAGCCTTCCATAAGTTTAAAGGTCTTCACCAGGTTGCCCTTCAGCCTTCTCTTTTAAAGAGAAAAGAGCCTCAACTATTCATTCCTCCCCGATAGGTGTAAACTCGTAGCTCTGGTATCACAGGGAGATGGTGGTGTAGCAGTAATTTCACTAGTCTAGTAATTGAGGGGCCCAGGTTAATACTCTGGGGGTGCACAGGTTCAAATTCCCATCTTGGCAGCTCAAGCAATTTAAACTCACTCAATTAAATTAAATCTGGATTGCTGTAAAAACCTATCTGGTTCTCGAATGCCCTTTAGAGAAGGAAACCTGCCACCCTTACCTGGTCCGGCCAGGTAAATTTGACTCCTGGCCCACACCGACCTGGGTGGACGTTGAACCCGACTCTGAAGTGGTCCATTCTCTTTGCCCGCGCACTCCATTTCTGATTCCCCAAGCTGCCAAGAGGATGGGTTTATCCTGGATTGTCATCAGCCAGGAATGAGGGATGAGGCAGCAGAAGTGGATAGACGCCACAGCCCAAACTTATATGTTCTTTTGGTTGTTAAGGGTCTCTGTCAATGGAATCTCAGCAGTTGCACAGAGCTGACTTTGAACCCAAAGGTGATAGGTCAGTGCCTAAGCCGCGTTGGCAAGGTACCTTGTTGAAATAAAGATTATCACAACAATACAGTCAAGGATACATGTGTACAGGTACAAGAGCTTTACACTAACAGGCACGCAAGGACATTATATAACAGCTGCAAGGACTCATGTTGATGTAAACAAGGACATGTGTACATGCACATGAGCACCAGGCTGTGAATGTGTACAGAAACATAAATGAACGAATAAGGACGTGCATTCAGAATCATGTATAATCACACTAATCTAGATGTATAGTCAGACAAAAACATGTATCTACGCACACTCCATATACTGGTACATGTATAAATGCACAGAATATATGTGTTGTTTACACAAGAGGGTGTGCACACGCACGAGGCTATGTCTGAAGGTGCGTGTGCTCTCACACAGCTCACGTACCACCTGAAGCGGTTAAATGGATTCAACACCAAATCATCGCCGCCTCCATTTCCCTGCAAGAGTTTAACAGCTGATGGTTTGATTGGTTAACAGGCCCTGCTCTCTGCCCATGACACTGTGGCTCAGAAAGACTTCAATCCCCTCCTGCCTCCACTGCCAGATAACATCCCTGAAGATGAGGAAGCCTTGAGGATAGTGTGCCTGGTGAAAAACAAGCACCCATTGGTAAGGCCAGGTGATGTAAGGGAGATACAGGACTGTACCTAAGTTCATTTACTGTTCTGTATCCACAAGGTGTTAAAAAAAATACTCAAATTCAACACCTTAACTTCTCTTATCCTCTCACTCAGTGCTTCTCTCTCTCTCAGTCGCTGCATTAATTACGTGTGTGTGATGGTTACATGTATGTGTTAGTCATGTGTGTGGGTTAGTCACATTATATGTGTATCTCACATGTGTGGGCTAGTCATGTGTGGGTTAGTCACATGTGTGGGTTAGTCACGTGTGGGTTAGTCACGTGTGTGGGTTAGTCACGTGTGGGTTAGTCATATGTGTGGGCTAGTCACATGTGTGGGCTAGGCACGTGTGGGTTAGTCACATGTGTGGGTTAGTCACATGTGTGGGCTAGTCACGTGTGGGTTAGTCACGTGTGTGGGTTAGTCACATGTGTGGGTTAGTCACATGTGTGGGTTAGTCACATGTGTGGGTTAGTCACGTGTGGGTTAGTCACATGTATGGGCTAGTCACGTGTGGGTTAGTCACATGTGTGGGCTAGTCACATGTGTGGGCTAGTCACGTGTGGGTTAGTCACATGTATGGGCTAGTCACGTGTGGGTTAGTCACATGTGTGGGCTAGTCACATGTGTGGGCTAGTCACACATGTGGGCTAGTTAGATGTGTGGGTTGGTTTCAATTTTGGGCTAGTCACATGATCATGTTAGTCACATGTATGTGTTAAGTCACATGTGTGGGTTTGTCACATGTTTGGATTGGTGACGTGATTGGATTGGTTAACCTTAGGGCAGCCAGCTGTCCGGGACACAGGTTCAGAGACAGAGTTACGATCAATCTGATCTATCCGGGCCCAGTTTGTTCCCCACTTCAGAGAGAGCGAGAGGGAGAGTAGGCCTGAGCTTCAAGCATTCGCCTGCCTATCATCTCACTGGGGCCAAAGGGAATTGGCAAGATCTTCGGCAAAGCACGGTGCTAACTGGCTCCGGTGAGACTGGGAGAGATCCGGGACAGGCCCCAAAACTCTGACCTCCCTTGTTTCCCTGAACACAGGGCGCCACTATTAAACGCCATGAAGTGACCGGATCCATCGTGATAGCTCGAGTGATCCGAGGTGGCCTCGCCGATCGCAGTGGTGAGTAAACGCTGAGGACTCGTGCGTGGTAGCGGAGCGGGGGGGGAGGGGGTGCGGGTGTGTGGGGTAACTGTTCGGGAGTGCACGGGCAGTGCAGAGGCTTGACAACTGCCCGCGTCCTTCAGGGAGTGAAGGCCCTCGCCAAGCTCAGAATATCGCCCCTCACGGGAATAAATAAGATCCTGAGGGGATCCAACAGGGCAACTGCTGAGCGGATGATTCCCCTTGCACGGGGGTCTAGAATTAGGGGACGGGTCCCCCATTTACGACGGAGATGAGGAGGAACTTTCTTCTCTCAGAGGGTAGATAGTCTGTGGAATTCTCTTCCCCAGAGGAGCAGTGGAGGCTTGAATTCATTCAAGGCTGAGTCAGAGGGATTTTTGACCGAGAAGGGAATCAAGGGGTAATGGGGGCAGACAGGGAAGCCCAGTTTAAGGCCACAATCAGAGCAGCCGCAATCTTCTCAAATAGCAGAGCAGGCTCGAGGGGCTGAATGGCCTACCCCGGCTCCTGATTCTTGACGTCTCTATCGGTCTTTGTGGGTTTAATTGAAGCCGACATTGAGCGAGTGCCGGGGATTCCCACCCCAGCAACGCAGGAGCCAGAATATTAAGTCGGAAAGGGGTTCGGATAAGCAGAGGGTGTCGAATGTCAAACACTCCCCGTTTCAGCGCATGCTGCCTATCAGCTAGACCTACACCACCTCCCCCCACCCCCCACCACAGCACCCCCCCACCACCCCCCCCCCCCCCCCCCCGCCCCCCCACTCCCCGAATACAAGGGTGGGGTGGGAGTGGTGGAACCAGCAGCTGCCCCATGGGGGGGGGGGTGGGGGGGCGGGGTGGCGAGAGGCCGTCAGTAAGAAGTTATGTCGTGGGGAGTGGGTATGCGTTGAACTCACAGGAGGGAACAGGGAGTGGCGACGGAGAGACTGGGGAGGGGGAGGCCTCATCTTCCTTTGAGGCCTGGAGGAGCACTACTGACACCTCCTGTTCCCACATTACTGCTTCATCAAACCATCAGAAGGTCAGAAATGGGAGTGTTCGCTGAGGATTGCAGTCCCCAGCACCATTTGTAACCCCTCAGGTAATGATGCAGCCTGTGTCCATAAGCAGCAAGACCTGGATAATATCCAGGCTTGCGCTGAGAAGTGACAAGTAACATCCATGCCACACAATTGCCAGGCAATGGTCATCTCCAACAAGAGAGAATCTAACCATCGCCCCTTGACATTCAATGGCATTACCATCCCCCAATATCAACATCCTTCGGGTTATTATTGACCAGAGTGAGGAGAGAGCGGCTGGCCTTGACATCATGGCAACATTTGACTAAGTGTGGCATCAAGGAGCCCTGGCTCCTTGGGAATCAGGGGGAAACTCTCCACTGGTTGGAGTCTTACCTAGCGCAAAGGAAGATAGTGCGGGCTGCGGTGTGAGATGTGAGCTGTGGTGTGAGATGTGAGGTGTGGTGTGAGGTGAGGGCTGTGGTGTGAGGTATGAGCTGTGGTGTGAGGTATGAGCTGTGGTGTGAGGTGTGGGCTGTGGTGTGAGGTGTGAGGTGTGGGCTGTGGTGTGAGGTATGAGCTGTGGTGTGAGGTGTGATGTGTGGTGTGAGGTGTGGGCTGTGGTGTGAGGTGTGAGGTGTGGTGTGAGGTATGAGCTGTGGTGTGAGGTGTGAGGTGTGGTGTGAGGTGTGGTGTGAGGTGTGAGGTGTGGGCTGTGGTGTGAGGTGTGGTGTGAGGTGTGGGCTGTGGTGTGAGGTGTGAGTTGTGGTGTGAGGTGTGGGCTGTGGTGTGAGGTGTGAGTTGTGGTGTGAGGTGTGGGCTGTGGTTTGAGGTGTGAGCTGTGGTGTGAGGTGTGGGCTGTGGTGTGAGGTGTGGACTGTGGTGTGAGGTGTGAGCTTTGGTGTGAGGTGTGGGCTGTGGTGTGAGGTGTGAGTTGTGGTGTGAGGTGTGGGCTGTGGTTTGAGGTGTGGACTGTGGTGTGAGGTGTGGACTGTGGTGTGAGGTGTGAGCTTTGGTGTGAGGTGTGGGCTGTGGTGTGAGGTGTGGGCTGTGGTGTGAGGTGTGGACTGTGGTGTGAGGTGTGGGCTGTGGTGTGAGGTGTGGGCTGTGGTGTGAGGTGTGGGCTGTGGTGTGAGGTGTGGGCTGTGGTGTGAGGTGTGGACTGTGGTGTGAGGTGTGGGCTTTGGTGTGAGGTGTGGGCTGTGGTGTGAGGTGTGGGCTGTGGTGTGAGGTGTGAGCTTTGGTGTGAGGTGTGGGCTGTGGTGTGAGGTGTGGGCTGTGGTGTGAGGTGTGGGCTGTGGTGTGGGCTGTGGTGTGAGGTGTGGGCTGTGGTGTGAGGTGTGGACTGTAGTGTGAGGTGTGGACTGTGGTGTGAGGTGTGAACTGTGGTGTGAGGTGTGAGCTTTGGTGTGAGGTGTGGGCTGTGGTGTGAGGTGTGAGCTTTGGTGTGAGCTGTGGGCTGTGGTGTGAGGTGTGGGCTGTGGTGTGAGGTGTGAGCTGTGGTGTGAGGTGTGGGCTGTGGTGTGAGGTGTGGGCTGTGGTGTGAGGTGTGGGCTGTGGTGTGAGGTGTGGGCTGTGGTGTGAGGTGCGGGCTGTGGTGTGAGGTGTGGGCTGTGGTGTGAGGTGTGGGCTGTGGTGTGAGGTGCGGGCTGTGGTGTGAGGTGTGGGCTGTGGTGAGAGGTGTGAGCTGTGGTGGAGGTGTGAGCTTTGGTGTGAGGTGTGGGCTGTGGTGTGAGGTGTGAGCTTTGGTGTGAGGTGTGGGCTGTGGTGTGAGGTGTGGGCTGTGGTGTGAGGTGTGGGCTGTGGTGTGAGGTGTGAGCTGTGGTGTGAGGTGGGGGCTGTGGTGTGGGCTGTGGTGTGAGGTGTGGGCTGTGGTGTGAGGTGTGGACTGTAGTGTGAGGTGTGGACTGTGGTGTGAGGTGTGAACTGTGGTGTGAGGTGTGAGCTTTGGTGTGAGGTGTGGGCTGTGGTGTGAGGTGTGAGCTTTGGTGTGAGCTGTGGGCTGTGGTGTGAGGTGTGGGCTGTGGTGTGAGGTGTGAGCTGTGGTGTGAGGTGTGGGCTGTGGTGTGAGGTGTGGGCTGTGGTGTGAGGTGTGGGCTGTGGTGTGAGGTGTGGGCTGTGGTGTGAGGTGCGGGCTGTGGTGTGAGGTGTGGGCTGTGGTGTGAGGTGTGAGCTGTGGTGGAGGTGTGGGCTGTGGTGTGAGGTGTGGGCTGTGGTGTGAGGTGCGGGCTGTGGTGTGAGGTGTGGGCTGTGGTGAGAGGTGTGAGCTGTGGTGGAGGTGTGAGCTTTGGTGTGAGGTGTGGGCTGTGGCGTGAGGTGTGGGCTGTGGTGTAAGGTGTGGGCTGTGGTGTGAGGTGTGGACTGTGGTGTGAGGTGTGAGCTGTGGTGTGAGGTGTGAGCTGTGGTGTGAGGTGTGGTTTGAGGTGTGGGCTGTGGTGTGAGGTGTGGGCTGTGGTGTGAGATGTGAGCTGTGGTGTGAGGTGTGGGCTGTTGTGTGAGGTGTGGGCTGTGGTGTGAGCTGTGGGCTGTGGTGTGAGGTGTGAGCTGTGGTGTGGGCTGTGGTGTGAGGTGTGGGCTGTGGTGTGAGGTGTGGGCTGTGGTGTGAGATGTGGGCTGTGGTGTGAGGTGTGGACTGTAGTGTGAGGTGTGGACTGTGGTGTGAGGTGTGAGCTTTGGTGTGAGGTGTGGGCTGTGGTGTGAGGTGTGAGCTTTGGTGTGAGCTGTGGTGTGGACTGTGGTGTGAGGCGTGGGCTGTGGTGTGAGGCGTGGGCTGTGGTGTGAGGTGTGGGCTGTGGTGTGAGGTGTGAGCTGTGGTGTGAGGTGTGAGCTGTGGTGTGAGGTGTGGGCTGTGGTGTGAGGTGTGGGCTGTGGTGTGAGGTGTGGGCTGTGGTGTGAGGTGTGGGCTGTGGTTTGAGGTGTGGGCTGTGGTGTGAGGTGTGAGGTGTGGTGTGGGCTGTGGTGTGAGCTGTGGTGTGAGGTATGAGCTGTGGTGTGAGGTGTGGTGTGAGGTGTGGGCTGTGGTGTGAGGTGTGGTGTGAGGTGTGGGCTGTGGTGTGAGGTGTGAGCTGTGGTGTGAGGTGTGGGCTGTGGTGTGAGGTGTGAGCTGTGGTGTGAGGTGTGGACTGTAGTGTGAGGTGTGGACTGTGGTGTGAGGTGTGAACTGTGGTGTGAGGTGTGAGCTTTGGTGTGAGGTGTGGGCTGTGGTGTGAGGTGTGGGCTGTGGTGTGAGGTGTGGGCTGTGGTGTGAGGTGTGGGCTGTGGTGTGAGGTGTGGGCTGTGGTGTGAGGTGTGGGCTGTGGTGTGAGGTGTGAGCTGTAGTGGAGGTGTGAGCTTTGGTGTGAGGTGTGGGCTGTGGCGTGAGGTGTGGGCTGTGGTGTAAGGTGTGGGCTGTGGTGTGAGGTGTGGACTGTGGTGTGAGGTGTGAGCTGTGGTGTGAGGTGTGAGCTGTGGTGTGAGGTGTGGTTTGAGGTGTGGGCTGTGGTGTGAGGTGTGGGCTGTGGTGTGAGATGTGAGCTGTGGTGTGAGGTGTGGGCTGTGGTGTGAGCTGTGGGCTGTGGTGTGAGGTGTGAGCTGTGGTGTGGGCTGTGGTGTGAGGTGTGGGCTGTGGTGTGAGGTGTGGGCTGTGGTGTGAGATGTGAGCTGTGGTGTGAGGTGTGGGCTGTGGTGTGAGGTGTGGGCTGTGGTGTGAGGTGTGGACTGTAGTGTGAGGTGTGGACTGTGGTGTGAGGTGTGGACTGTGGTGTGAGGTGTGAGCTTTGGTGTGAGGTGTGGGCTGTGGTGTGAGGTGTGAGCTTTGGTGTGAGCTGTGGTGTGGACTGTGGTGTGAGGCGTGGGCTGTGGTGTGAGGTGTGGTGTGAGGCATAGGCTGTGGTGTGAGGTGTGGGCTGTGGTGTGAGGTGTGAGCTGTGGTGTGAGGTGTGAGCTGTGGTGTGAGGTGTGGGCTGTGGTGTGAGGTGTGGGCTGTGGTGTGAGGTGTGGTGTGAGGTGTGGGCTGTGGTTTGAGGTGTGGGCTGTGGTGTGAGGTGTGAGGTGTGGTGTGGGCTGTGGTGTGAGCTGTGGTGTGAGGTGTGAGGTGTGGTGTGAGGTGTGGGCTATGGTGTGAGGTGTGAGCTGTGGTGTGAGGTGTGGGCTGTGGTGTGAGCTGTGGTGTAAGGTGTGAGGGAGGTGTGGGCTGTGGTGTGAGGTATGGGCTGTGGTGTGAGGTGTGAGGGAGGTGTGGGCTGTGGTGTGAGGTATGGGCTGTGGTGTGAGGTGTGAGGGAGGTGTGGGCTGTGGTGTGAGGTATGGGCTGTGGTGTGAGGTGTGGTGTGAGGTGTGGGCTGTGGTGTGAGGTGTGAGCTGTGGTGTGAGGTGTGGGCTGTGGTGTGAGGTGTGAGCTGTGGTGTGAGGTGTGGTGTGAGGTGTGGGCTGTGGTGTGAGCTGTGGTGTGAGGTGTGGTGTGAGGTGTGGTCTGTGGTGTGAGGTATGAGCTGTGGTGTGAGGAGTGGGCTGTGGTGTGAGGAGTGGGCTGAGGTGTGAGCTGTTGTGTGAGGTATGGGCTGTGGTGTGAGGTGTGGGCTGTGGTGTGAGGTTTGGGCTGTGGTATGAGGTATGGGCTGTGGTATGAGGTTTGGGCTGTGGTTTGAGGTGTGAGCTGTGGTGTGAGGTTTGGGCTGTGGTATGAGGTTTGGGCTGTGGTTTGAGGTGTGAGCTGTGGTGTGAGGTATGGGCTGTGGTGTGAGGTATGGGCTGTGGTGTGAGGTTTGGGCTGTGGTGTGAGGTGTGGGCTGTGGTGTGAGGTTTGGCCTGTGGTGTGAGGTTTGGGCTGTGGTGTGAGGTATGGGCTGTGGTGTGAGGTGTGGGCTGTGGTGTGAGGTATGGGCTCTGGTGTGAGGTATGGGCTGTGGTGTGAGATGTGAGCTGTGGTGTGAGGTGTGGGCTGTGGTGTGAGGTGTGGGCTGTGCTGTGAGGTTTGGGCTGTGGTGTGAGGTGTGGGCTGTGGTGTGAGGTATGGGCTGTGGTGTGAGGTGTGGGCTGTGGTGTGAAGTATGGGCTGTGGTGTGAGGTTGGGCTGCGGTGTGAGATGTGAGCTGTGGTGTGAGGTGTGGGCTGTGGTGTGAGGTGTGGGCTGTGGTGTGAGATGTGAGCTGTGTTGTGAGGTGTGGGCTGTGGTGTGAGGTGTGGGCTGTGGTGTGAGGTGTGGGCTGTGGTGTGAGATGTGAGCTGTGGTGTGAGGTGTGGGCTGTGGTGTGAGGTGTGGGCTGTGGTGTGAGCTGTGGGCTGTGGTGTGAGGTGTGGGCTGTGGTGTGAGGTGTGGGCTGTGGTGTGAGGTGTGGGCTGTGGTGTGAGGTGTGGGCTGTGGTGTGGGTTGTGATGTTGGCTGTAGTCCCTTGGTACGGTGCTAATAAACTCAGTCCACCGCCACAGACTGATAGCCTTTCCCGGTCTGTTTTTAGGGTTGCTGTTTGCTGGAGATCAGCTGGTCGAAGTTAACGGGATACCTGTCGCTGGGCTGAAGCCTGAACAGATCATCCAGCTCCTGGTAACAGCTTCAGCCAGTGAATGAGCCACTTCCTCTCCATGTTCATGGCTTTCCTTACTGCTCTCAGTATTACACCCTCTCCAAAAACCACTGCCTGGGCTCCTGCAGCACTGACTGCCCATCAGTAATTCATCCAGACCTTCAGCCTCCACATCTAGCACTAGTCCAGGAGGCTGGATTTCTGACTGTAATGACCCCATCGACCCTCCCCTCAGCCAGGAGTCACTGGAGGGTGACCCTGAGGCCAGTTGGCTCACCTGAGACCTGCCCTGGCGAAGCAGATAGCTCATCGCAGTACACTACTCCGTACAACCTGGTCTCTGTGACTCAATAACCCACTGCCCTGAAAATTTACCTAACTGGGCTTAATTTTAACTCCCGGCACCCACTAGGCAGAACTAGGGCCAGGGACAGGCCGTTAAAAGGGAGCAGGGAGCTTATACTCTGTTCCCAACCCGATCTGGGTCAACTGCACCAATGCCCAAGCGGACAAAGACCTCTCCCATCATGTAGAGCAGGTTCCCATGATGTCATCAGGGCCCAATCTATGACTTCAACCGGATGGATTAGTTAGGGAACGTTGGTAGTTTCCCTGCCAAGCCAAATTAGTCAGGAACAGCATCGAGGGGAGGCCCAACAAGGGGAGGTTTCTGTGTGGGTCAGGAGCAGCATGAGTTGGGGGGTCCTCAACCCAAGAGTCTGCCAATAGCCATAGAGTCATAATGACACAGAAGGATGCTATTTGGCCTACTAATTTCATGCTAGCTCTCGGTAGACCAATCTAATTAGTCCCATTCCCCCGCTCTATCCCTGTAGCCCCACAAGTTTATTTCCCTCAAGTTCCCCATCCAGTTTCCTTTTGAAATCACTCATTGTCTCCGCTTCCACCTCGGGGGCAGTGAGTTCCAGATCATTACCATTCACTGTGTAAAAATGCTCTTCCCCACATCCGCCCCCCCCAACCCCGCATCTCTTGTCCAAGACGTTAAACCTGTGTCCCCCACCCCCCCAGTCCTTGTACCATCAGCCAATGGGAACAGCTTCTCTTGTCTACCTAAACCTCTTATAATCACCTCTATAAAATCTCCCCTCAGTATCCCTTGCTCCAACGAGGACAACCCCAGCTTCTCCCAACCTAACCTGGTAACTAAAATCCCTCATTCCTGGAACCGTTCTGCTAATTCTCAAGGACCCTCACATCCTTCCTAAAATGTGGTGACCAGAGATGGACACAATACTCCAGTCAGAATCTAAACAGAGGTCTGTGCAGGTCCAGCATAACTTCCCTGCTTTTGTACTCAATGCCTCCATTTATGAAGCCCAAAATCCCATAAGCTTTGCTTACAGCTCTCTCAATATGTACTGCCAACCTCAAAGATCTATGCGCATGAAACCCCTAGATCCTCTTTCTATGCAAACTCTTTAGGCCTTTGTTATTGAGTCTATATTGTCTCTCCCTATTCCTTCTGCCAAAATGCATCACTTCACAAGTCCCTGTATTAAAATCCCCCTGGCATTTGTCTGCCTATTCTGCTAGCCTATTTATATTCTTGGCTTCAGGAGGAACTATACTCCATGAGAGTCAGCACCTTCAGGAGAGGAGGGGGACCTGTACCCCAGTGAGAGTCAGGACCTTCAGGAGAGGAGGGGGACCTGTACCCCAGTGAGAGTCAGGACCTTCAGGAGAGGAGGGGACCTGTACCACAGTGAGAGTCAGCACCTTCAGGAGAGGAGGGGACCTGTACCCCAGTGAGAGTCAGCACCTTGAGGAGAGGAGGGGGAACCCGTAGCCCAGTGAGAGTCAGCACCTTGAGGAGAGGAGGGGGACCCTGTACCCCAGTGAGAGTCAGCACCTTCAGGAGAGGAGGGACCTGTACCCCAGTGAGAGTCAGCACCTTCAGGAGAGGAGGGGGAGCTGTACCCCAGTGAGAGTCAGCACCTTCAGGAGAGGAGGGGGACCTGTACCCCAGTGAGAGTCAGCACCTTCAGGAGAGGAGGGGGACCCTGTACCCCAGTGAGAGTCAGCACCTTCAGGAGAGGAGGGGGACCCTGTACCCCAGTGAGAGTCAGCACCTTCAGGAGAGGAGGGGAACCTGTACCCCAGTGAGAGTCAGCACCTTCAAGAGAGGAGGGGGACCTGTACCCCAGTGAGAGTCAGCACCTTCAGGAGAGGAGGGGGGCCTGTACCCCAGTGAGAGTCAGCACCTTCAGGAGAGGAGGGGGACCTGTACCCCAGTGAGAGTCAGCACCTTCAGGAGAGGAGGGGGACCTGTACCCCAGTGAGAGTCAGCACCTTCAGGAGAGGAGGGACCTGTACCCCAGTGAGAGTCAGCACCTTCAGGAGAGGAGGGGGACCTGTACCCCAGTGAGAGTCAGCACCTTCAGGAGAGGAGGGGGGCCCCTACAACAGTGAGAGTCAGAATCTTTGGGGTGACGGAGGGTGTAAGAGGATCCTGGTTTTGTTTTGAGGCCGTGTCCTATCTACTGCACAGAATGGCACTGCAGACACAGAGCCTGGACTGGTGTTAAATCGAGCGGGCCCTCTTCAGACACCAATTCCTGATCTTAATCTCTTGAGTAGATGATCAAGTCACCGGGAGGAAGAAAGTAGGCTCCTTTTTAAAAATATATACAGATATCATTGGGACTCACTCTGCAAATTAAGATGAAGAATGGAGACCAGTGATAGTTTCAGACCTCCCCATCTGGCTTAACCTGCCTGGAGTCAGATTGTGAGTCATAACGTTATAACCAAGCTACAGTAATACAGTGGGACTTGGACAGAAAGAAAGGCTTGTATTTATATAGTGCCTATCACATCCACTGGATGACCTAGAGCACATTGCAAACTATTAAGTACCTCTTAAAGCATAGTCACTGTTGCAATGTAGGAAACATAACAGGCAATTTGTGCATAGCAAGCTCCCACAAACAGCGATTTGCTAATGACCAGGTAATCTATTCTGTGAGGTTGATAAAGGGGTAAATATTGACCAATTCACAGGGGTTAACTCTGCTGTGAAACAGGATCTTTTACATCCAGCTGAAAGAGCAGTTGGGGGTTTAACATTTCAGCCAAAGATCAGCACCTCCTGCAGTGCAGCACTCCTTCAATAGTGCACTGGAGTGTCAGCCAATACTTTTGTGCTCAGGTTCCTGGAGTGGGATTCGAACCCACAACCTTCTGACTCAGTGGCGAGAGTGCTACCCACGAACCCTCAGCTGACAGCATCGTTTAATAGGCAGACAGGAGGCAGATAAGAGATGGACAGAAGTCTTCCCCCTCCAAAACTTTACTGAGGAACCGTTTTGCTCCTATTCTATACTATTTGTGCTATGTATTCGATAAAAGTGACAACTAATCCATTGTCTATTTGAACAGGCCAAGTCCGAGGCCAGCGTCATGTTCAAGCTCATTCCAGTGTCACACCGGCCAGCAAGCTCCTCTCAAAACATGGTAAGGCCTGTGTCATACTGATTGCCCCTCAGAGACGGGTTTTATTTTATACAGAAACTTACTCAGCGTTGAGCTGGGATTTACATCATCCTTGACCCTATCTCCTGAATCTATAGCTGTCTTCTTTCTGCCTTCCCCTCTAACCCAGCACCCCACACAGTCCCTTCCCAGCTTCTTACACCACTCCAATATCTAACCCATCTCCATCCAGATCACTTTCACTGCCCAAACTCTCTGTCACTTCTTTCTGCACATATTTCTCACTCTCCTATATCGTATGCCCTCGCTACCCCTCTCTGGCACTGTCGCAAGCAGAGAGAGAAGCGTCCTCCATTGGGTATCTTACACTTCCATCTCCACTTGCGCTAAAGTGAGTTTGAAGTGATAACTGATCATGGGGCCACTAGTAAGCCTGTTTAACAATCCTCATAGCAAACCATCGACTTGTGAGAGGAAACACCCGCCATACTTAAACAACTTTAAGTCAAAAGGGAATGAGACTGTTATCTGAAAAGGAAGAATGTGCAGGGTTACAGGGAGAAGGCAAGAGAATGGCACGAAGGGAATTGACCATTTGGAGAGCCAGTTCAGACATGAAGGGCCAAATGGCCTCCTTCTGTGCTGGAGCATTTCTGTGATCTCCCTGTCCCATCGTTATTCTCATTCTCACTCTCATTATCGCCCAGTCTCATCACTCTCCGGTGGGATATTGCAGAGTAAACTACAGTAGCAGAGTTTCAGATGATCTGGATGTTGGTGGATAGACGCTGTGGGGAACTGGAAGTCAATGTAGATCAGCCTGGGCAGGTATGGGTGAATGGGACCCAGTGTGGGCCATTACATGAGCAGCAGCGTTTTGGATTAACTGGCGTTTACAGAGGGTGGAGGATGAGAGACCAGCCAAGAGAGCATTGGAATATGTCAGGAAGATGTAATAATTGTCATGACATTTTTGGAATTTATTGTAAAATAGAGTAATAGTGGGATGTGTCTATGTGTCTCTATGTGTCTGTGTGAGTGAGTGAGACTTAATTGAATTAGAGGCAGCTAGCCTGGATGCTTTGATGTAAGAAGAGAAGTTAGGTTTGAAATGTTAATTAGGCAAACATGGGCAAGTTTAGAAACATAGGTGTCAAGGGAACATTTGCATTTTTACATAAACCAGGCTAGATTGTTTCCAAAGGAGGGGTGAAGTGTGTCACCTAGCCAAGTGAAGTTTAGAAACCATGTGTTTATTTTTCCCAAAGATTACTGGTAAAACCTTGTGCTATGAGAGGTTTTTATTATCAGGGAGATAAAGTCCAAAGACATAGTGAAACAATGAGTATTTGCATTCAAAGGGGAAAATATGAATAAAAGAGAGAAGACTGTTTGTAAGAAAAGGCTTTTTAAGATCTTACAAGTGTGAAAAAGCCTTCAACATACTACGCCTCAAGCTGATGTCTTCAAAGGACTGAAGTTAAGAAAACTCACTTGGAATTCGACTTGTTCAGGGTTTCATGTTTCTTTTCCTGGGCCTTTTAAAATCTATGGGGAGAATTTTGCCCCCATCGGGGGAGTTGTGTGGGGGCGGTCGGTGGCGGGCGTGAACCCGATTGGCGCCCCCGATCGGGGTCCGCGCCACCATTTTATGTGAGCGGGGCAATTAAGGCCCGCCCAGCGTGACGTGCACCCGGAACCCTGAGCGCTCCCCTGTACGGGGTGGGGGGTGGTTGGTGGAGGGGGGCGGCAGGGGGTTATCCCTGAGTCGGGGCCTATACTTTTTCGTGCATGCGAAATTGACACATTTAACTTTAAAAAAGCTAAATAAAGAAAAGAAAAAATTTAAGACATGTCCCTTCATGTGACGGTGTCACATCAGCTGGGACATCTCAATGAACTTTTATAAAAACTTTTATTCAATTTATAAACACTTCATGGAAACCCCATCCCTCCCGTGGATGAGGTTCCGTGAAAAATGCGAAGGCCGCCTGGGATCTTCACCTGCCAACCCCCCCCCACCGCCCCTACTCGCTGAGCCGAAAATTCTGGCCTATGTGTCTTACTGTTGCCTTCGTGAAAGCGTAACTGGGAGTTAGATTGATTAGGGGGGTTTAGAAGTTATCACAGTAGCAATTCGTAGAGGTAGGTAAGTATTTAAAAATCATTTTTCTTATTAATAAATGTTAATCTAGTTTTGTAAAACCTATAAGACTTGGTGGTCTTATTACTACTGAATTCAAGGCCCGTCTCAAAAAAAACAAGTTGTGACAGTTGTTTCACATTTCCCTTTGGGACTGGAACAACTCAGCATTTACCATCAGCTGTGTCATAAGAAATAGTTGAGTCTGGAGGTGACAAAGGCATGAATGAGGTTTCAGTCACAGATGGGCTGAGATAGGAGTGAAAACGAGTGATATTACAGAGGTGCAAGTGGGCAGTCTTTGTGATGGGGAGGACATGGGGGTCAGAAGATGGGCTCAAGAACAAACAGGATATCAGGTAGAAACCATTAGTTAATTGGATATAATAACGTCACCCAACCACCGGTGGCCCTGCCTACAGCTGTCACGGACCTAAACTCTGGAATTTCCTCCCTAAATCTCTCCGTCTCTCTCACTTCCTTTAAGAAACCCTTTAAAACCCACTTGTTTGACCCAAGTTTTTGATAATCTTCCCTAATATCTCCTTAACGCCTTTTACTAAATTAGTTTATCTTCTTGCATATTCAGTACTATACTCACATTCTCTGATAATTAGCACAGCAACTTCTAGTTACTTTATTTACACTAAACATTATCTGCTTTCTCCAGTTTAAGCTGTTGACTCTCTGTAATGGGTGATGAACTCACACAAGTGCCAATTGCTGTTTAACAATCCTATGTCGTGATCTAGAGGTTGTTCACGTAATTTATGTAGCCAGTTTCCTAAACTGGCCGCAGTTAAGAGCCCAGCAGGAAGAAGAGAATGACTGAGCTATGTATGTGCTCTGGTTAGATGGGAAGTACCAGAATCAGAAGAGACAAGAGGGGACTGGAAGATGGAGTTATCGCTGGAATTTACTTTGTACATTCACCAGTTGGGCCAGATGTGAAAGTTCGTGCCATAGATGGTGACTTGGGACAACCTTTGTATCTCAGGCAATACTTTCCCCTTTGCTAAAACTTCATGATCAATATTGAACATCCCCCACTGTTCCCCGATCCTGAGCCCAACCCCCGGCACTATGTTGTGATCAGCCCTACAACCAGGAATCAACCGTCCCCATCTTTCCCAGTTATACGTAAGAACTTAAGAATTAGGAGCAGGAGGAGGCCATTTGGCCCTTCGAGCCTGTTCCACCATTCAATCGGGTCATGGCTGGTCAGATTGTGGCCTTAACTCCATTTTCCTGCCAGCCCCCCCATTGACCCTTGACTTCCTTGTCAATCAAAAATCTCTCAGCCTTGAATATATTCAATGACCCGGCCTCCACTGCTCGCTGTGGAAGAGAATTCCAAAGATTAACGACCCAAGAAATTCCTCCTCATCTCCATCTTAAATGGGAGACCCCTTAGTTTGAAACTGTGCCCCCAAGTTCTAGACTCCCCTACAAGGGGAAACATCCTCTGAGTATCCGCCCTGTCAAGCCCCCTCAGGATCTTATATGTTTCAATAAGATCACCTCTCATTCTTCTAAACGCCGAGGAGTATAGGCCCAACCTGCTCAACCTTTCCTCATAAGATATCGAAGTACTGGCCCCCAGAATCTGACTGACCTGTTGCATTTCCTTGTTCAGACTTAACAGCTTCTTCTATTTCGTTCCTTGTATAATTTATTTTAAGCCGTTGATCACACACTGCATGCAGTTAACTAGCATCTGATGCAGAACTGTTCACGCTTCCCCCCTTCCGGGCAGCTTTATGTCAGAGCGCTGGTGGATTACTGCCCTCAGTATGATACCGCCATCCCCTGTTCAGAAGCCGGCCTGAACTTCAGGAGAGGGGACGTCCTGCAGATTGTCGACCAGACGGATGCGCTGTGGTGGCAGGCCAAGAATGTCACAACGCCCTCGAGATGTGCAGGCCTGGTTCCCTCCAACAACCTGCTGAAGAGGTAAGGCCACCGTCTCTGAGTGGTACAACACAGGATTAGATACAGAGTAAAGCTTCCTCTACACTATCCCCATCAAACACTCCCAGGACAGGTACAGCATGGGGTTAGATACAGAGTAAAGCTCCCTCTACACTGTCCCCATCAAATACTCCCAGGACAGGTACAACACAGG
This sequence comes from Isurus oxyrinchus, assembly GCA_026770705.1. Taxonomy (NCBI): domain Eukaryota; kingdom Metazoa; phylum Chordata; class Chondrichthyes; order Lamniformes; family Lamnidae; genus Isurus; species Isurus oxyrinchus. The sequence continues at coordinate 7,984,971 of JANJGN010000014.1, forward strand.
GTTAGATACAGAGTAAAGCTCCCTCTACACTGTCCCCATCAAACACTCCCAGGACAGGTACAGCACGGGGTTAGATACAGAGTAAAGCTTCCTCTACACTATCCCCATCAAACACTCCCAGGACAGGTACAGCATGGGGTTAGATACAGAGTAAATCTCCCTCTACACTGTCCCCATCAAACACTCCCAGGACAGGTACAGCACGGGGTTAGATACAGAGTAAAGCTCCCTCTACACTGTCCCCATCAAACACTCCCAGGACAGGTACAGCACAGGGTTAGATACTGAGTAACGCTCCCTCTACACTGTCCCCATCAAACACTCCCAGGACAGGTACAGCACGGGGTTAGATACAGAGTAAAGCTCCCTCTACACTGTCCCCATCAAACACTCCCAGGACAGGTACAGCACAGGGTTAGATACGGAGTAAAGCTCGCTCTACACTGTCCCCATCAAACACTCCCAGGACAGGTAAAGCACAGTGTTAGGTACAGAATAAAGCTCCCTCTACACTGTCCCCATCAAACACTCCCAGGACAGGTACAGCACGGTGTTAGGTACAGAATAAAGCTCCCTCTACACTGTCCCCATCAAACACTCCCAGGACAGGTACTACACAGTGTTAGATACAGAGTAAAGCTCCCTCTACACTGTCCCCATCAAACACTCCCAGGACAGGTACAACACAGGGTTAGATACAGAGTAAAGCTCCCTCTACACTGTCCCCATCAAACACTCCCAGGACAGGTACAGCACGGGGTTAGATACAGAGTAAAGCTCCCTCTACACTGTCCCCATCAAACACTCCCAGGACAGGTACAGCACAGGGTTAGATACAGAGTAAATCTCCCTCTACACTGTCCCCATCAAACACTCCCAGGACAGGTACAGCACGGGGTTAGATACAGAGTAAAGCTCCCTCTACACTGTCCCCATCAAACACTCCCAGGACAGGTACAGCACAGGGTTAGATACTGAGTAACGCTCCCTCTACACTGTCCCCATCAAACACTCCCAGGACAGGTACAGCACGGGGTTAGATACAGAGTAAAGCTCCCTCTACACTGTCCCCATCAAACACTCCCAGGACAGGTACAGCACAGCGTTAGATACGGAGTAAAGCTCGCTCTACACTGTCCCCATCAAACACTCCCAGGACAGGTAAAGCACAGTGTTAGGTACAGAATAAAGCTCCCTCTACACTGTCCCCATCAAACACTCCCAGGACAGGTACAGCACGGTGTTAGGTACAGAATAAAGCTCCCTCTACACTGTCCCCATCAAACACTCCCAGGACAGGTACAACACAGGGTTAGATACAGAGTAAAGCTCCCTCTACACTGTCCCCATCAAACACTCCCAGGACAGGTACAGCACAGGGTTAGATACAGAGTAAAGCTCCCTCTACACTGTCCCCATCAAACACTCCCAGGACAGGTACAGCACGGGGCTAGATACAGAGTAAAGCTCCCTCTACACTGTCCCCATCAAACACTCCCAGGACAGGTACAGCACAGGGTTAGATACGGAGTAAAGCTCGCTCTACACTGTCCCCATCAAACACTCCCAGGACAGGTAAAGCACAGTGTTAGGTACAGAATAAAGCTCCCTCTACACTGTCCCCATCAAACACTCCCAGGACAGGTACAGCACGGTGTTAGGTACAGAATAAAGCTCCCTCTACACTGTCCCCATCAAACACTCCCAGGACAGGTACTACACAGTGTTAGATACAGAGTAAAGCTTCCTCTACACTATCCCCATCAAACACTCCCTGGACAGGTACAACACAGGGTTAGATACAGAGTAAAGCTCCCTCTACACTGTCCCCATCAAACACTCCCAGGACAGGTACAGCACAGGGTTAGATACAGAGTAAATCTCCCTCTACACTGTCCCCATCAAACACTCCCAGGACAGGTACAGCACGGGGTTAGATACAGAGTAAAGCTCCCACTACACTGTCCCCATCAAACACTCCCAGGACAGGTACAGCACAGGGTTAGATACTGAGTAAAGCTCCCTCTACACTGTCCCCATCAAACACTCCCAGGACAGGTACAGCACGGGGTTAGATACAGAGTAAAGCTCCCTCTACACTGTCCCCATCAAACACTCCCAGGACAGGTACAGCACAGCGTTAGATACGGAGTAAAGCTCGCTCTACACTGTCCCCATCAAACACTCCCAGGACAGGTAAAGCACAGTGTTAGGTACAGAATAAAGCTCCCTCTACACTGTCCCCATCAAACACTCCCAGGACAGGTACAGCACGGTGTTAGGTACAGAATAAAGCTCCCTCTACACTGTCCCCATCAAACACTCCCAGGACAGGTACTACACAGTGTTAGATACAGAGTAAAGCTCCCTCTACACTGTCCCCATCAAACACTCCCAGGACAGGTACAACACAGGGTTAGATACAGAGTAAAGCTCCCTCTACACTGTCCCCATCAAACACTCCCAGGACAGGTACAACATAGTGTTAGATAGAGAGTAAAGCTCCCTCTACACTGTCCCCATCAAAGACTCCCAGGACAGGTACAACACGGGGTTAGATACAGAGTAAAGCTCCCTCTACACTGTCCCCATCAAACACTCCCAGGGCAGGTACAGCACGGGGTTAGATACAGAGTAAAGCTCCCTCTACACTGTCCCCATCAAACACTCCCAGGACAGGTACAACACAAGGTTAGATACAGAGTAAAGCTCCCTCTACACTGTCCCCATCAAACACTCCCAGGACAGGTACAGCACTGGGTTAGATACAGAGTAAAGCTCCCTCTACACTGTCCCCATCAAACACTCCCAGGGCAGGTACAGCACAGTGTTAGGTACAGAGTAACGCTCCCTCTACACTGTCCCCATCAAACACTCCCAGGACAGGGACAGCACGGGGTTAGATACAGAGTAAAGCTCCCTCTACACTGTCCCCATCAAATACTCCCAGGACAGGTACAACACAAGGTTAGATACAGAGTAAAGCTCCCTCTACACTGTCCCCATCAAATACTCCCAGGGCAGGTACAGCACGGGGTTAGATACAGAGTAAAGCTCCCTCTACACTGTCCCCATCAAACACTCCCAGGACAGGTACAGCACGGGTTAGATACAGAGTAAAGCTCGCTCTACACTGTCCCCATCAAACACTCCCAGGACAGGTACAGCATAGGTTAGAGAGAGAAGGAAAGGATTGAAGAAAAAGTCATCCAGTCTATTAAAGCTCATCCCTCTTGTACATGAACTCTATGTCAAAGACCATCTCTCCCATCAAAACTTCCCGTCTCTGACATTCACTCTCCTGCAGTTGCCTGCAGCTTAGGAGCTTAGAATTCTTTCATGAAAAATTTTTGGCTTGCTTGGGTTGAACTGTTTATTCATTTTCTAAAACTTCCACTGCTCTGCCCTGTATATGCTGGAATTCTGCTCTGTGTCCATGAACATGTTTACTGTGTGCAATTTACTTGATCCCTTCTTTCTTGTATCCCCAGGAAGCAGAGGGAGTTCTGGTGGTCGCACTCCTTCCTGTTGCACACTTGTAACAAATCGACATTCCGTAAGTAACACCAGTGTGGGGATGTTACAGTCAGTGTGGGGATGTTACAGTCAGTGTGAGAGTGTTACAGTCAGTGTGAGAGTGTTACAGTCAGTGCGAGGGTGCTACAGTCTGTGCGAGGATTTACAGTCAGTCAGTGGGTGTTACAGTCAGCGTGAGGGTTTTACATTCAGTGAGGGGGTTGTTACAGTCAGTGCGAGAGTGCTACAGTCTGTGCGAGAGTGCTACAGTCAGTGTGAGGATTTACAGTCAGTGAGGGGGTGTTACAGTTAGTGTGAGGGTGTTACAGTCAGTGCGAGAGTGCTACAGTCTGTGCGAGAGTGCTACAGTCAGTGTGAGGATTTACAGTCAGTGAGGGGGTTGTTACAGTCAGTGCGAGGGTGTTACAGTCAGTGCGAGAGTGCTACAGTCTGTGCGAGAGTGCTACAGTCAGTGTGAGGATTTACAGTCAGTGAGGGGGTGTTACAGTTAGTGAGGGGGAGCATTATAGTCAGTGCGAGGGTGTTGCAGTCAGTGAGGGGATGTTACAGTCAATGCAAGGATGTCACAGTCAGTGTGAGGGTGTTACAGTCAGTGCGAGAGTGCTACAGTCTGTGCGAGGGTGCTACAGTCAGTGTGAGGATTTACAGTCAGTGAGGGGGTGTTACAGTCAGTGAAGGGGTGTTACAGTCAGCATGAGGGTTTTACAGTCAGTGAGGGGGTTGTTACAGTCAGTGCAAGGGTGTTACAGTCAGTGCGAGAGTGCTACAGTCTGTGCGAGAGTGCTACAGTCAGTGTGAGGATTTACAGTCAGTGAGGGGGTGTTACAGTTAGTGAGGGGGAGCATTATAGTCAGTGCGAGGGTGTTGCAGTCAGTGAGGGGATGTTACAGTCAATGCAAGGATGTTACAGCCAGTGTGAGCGTATTACAGTCAGTGCAAGGGTGCTACAGTCAGTGTGAGGATTTATAGTCAGTGAGTGTGGGTGTTTCAGTTCGTGAGGGGGAGCATTACAGTAAGTGCAAGGGTTTTACAGTCAGTGAGGGGATTGTTACAGTCAGTGCGAGGGTGTTACAGTCAGTGAGGGGGTTGTTACAGTCAGTGCGAGGGTGTTGCAGTCAGTGAGGGGATGTTACAGTCAGTATGAGGGTGTTACAGTCAGTGTGAGGATATTACAGTCAGTGAGGGGGTGTTACAGTCAGCGTGAGGGTTTTACATTCAGTGAGGGGGTTGTTACAGTCAGTGCGAGGGTGTTACAGTCAGTGTGAGAGTGCTACAGTCTGTGTGAGGATGCTACAGTCAGTGTGAGGATTTACAGTCAGTGAGGGGGTGTTACAGTTAGTGAGGGGGAGCATTATAGTCAGTGTGAGGATGTTGCAGTCAGTGAGGGGATCTTACAGTCAGTCTGAGGATGTTACAGCCAGTGAGGGGGTACTACAGTCAGTGCGAGGGTTTTACAGTCAATGAGGGGGTTGTTACAATCAGTGCAAGGGTGTTACAGTCAGTGAGGGCGTTTTACAGTCAGTGAGAGGGTGTTACAGTCAGTGCGAGAGTGCTACAGTCAGTGCGAGAGTGCTACAGTCAGTGCGAGAGTGCTACAGTCTGTGCGGGGGTGCTAAGTCAGTGTGAGGATTTACCATCAGTGAGGGGGTGTTACAGTCAGCGTGAGGGTTTTACAGTCAGTGAGGGGGTTGTTACAGTCAGTGCAAGGGTGTTACAGTCAGTGCGAGAGTGCTACAGTCTGTGCGAGGGTGCTACAGTCAGTGTGAGGATTTACAGTCAGTGAGGGGGTGTTACAGTTAGTGAGAGGGAGCATTATAGTCAGTGCGAGGGTGTTGCAGTCAGTGAGGGAATGTTACAATCAGTGCAAGGATGTTACAGTCAGTGTGAGAGTGTTACAGTCAGTGCGAGGGTGCTACAGTCTGTGCGAGTGTGCTACAGTCTGTGCGAGTGTGCTACAGTCAGTGAGGGGGTGTTACAGTCAGTGAGGGGGTGTTACAGTCAGTGAGGGGGTGTTACAGTCAGCGTGAGGGTTTTACAGTCAGTGAGGGGGTTGTTACAGTCAGTGCGAGGGTGTTACAGTCAGTGCGAGAGTGCTACAGTCTGTGCGAGAGTGCTACAGTCAGTGTGAGGATTTACAGTCAGTGAGGGGGTGTTACAGTTAGTGAGGGGGAGCATTATAGTCAGTGCGAGGGTATTGCAGTCAGTGAGGGGATGTTACAGTCAATGCAAGGATGTTACAGTCAGTGTGAGCGTATTACAGTCAGTGCAAGGGTGCTACAGTCAGTGTGAGGATTTATAGTCAGTGAGTGTGGGTGTTACAGTTCGTGAGGGGGAGCATTACAGTAAGTGCAAGGGTTTTACAGTCAGCGAGGGGATTGTTACATCAGTGCGAGGGTGTTACAGTCAGTGAGGGGGTTGTTACAGTCAGTGCGAGGGTGTTGCAGTCAGTGAGGGGATGTTACAGTCAGTATGAGGGTGTTACAGTCAGTGTGAGGATATTACAGTCAGTGAGGGGGTGTTACAGTCAGCGTGAGGGTTTTACATTCAGTGAGGGGGTTGTTACAGTCAGTGCGAGGGTGTTACAGTCAGTGTGAGAGTGCTACAGTCTGTGTGAGGATGCTACAGTCAGTGTGAGGATTTACAGTCAGTGAGGGGGTGTTACAGTTAGTGAGGGGGAGCATTATAGTCAGTGTGAGGATGTTGCAGTCAGTGAGGGGATCTTACAGTCAGTCTGAGGATGTTACAGCCAGTGAGGGGGTACTACAGTCAGTGCGAGGGTTTTACAGTCAATGAGGGGGTTGTTACAATCAGTGCAAGGGTGTTACAGTCAGTGAGGGGGTTTTACAGTCAGTGAGAGGGTGTTACAGTCAGTGCGAGAGTGCTACAGTCAGTGTGAGGATTTACAGTCAGTGAGGGGGTGTTACAGTTAGTGAGGGGGAGCATTACAGTCAGTCCAAGGGTGTTGCAGTCAGTGAGGGGATGTTACAGTCAATGTGAGGATGTTAGTCAGTGAGGGGTGTTACAGTCAGCGTGAAAGTGTTACAGTTTGTGAGGAGATGTTACAGTCAGTGTGAGGGTGATGCAGTCAGTGAGGGGATATGACAGTAAATGTGAAAGTGTTACAGTCAGTCGGGGATATTACAGTCAGTGTAGGGATTTTACAGTTAGTGCAATGATATCACAGTCAGTTTGGGGATGTTACAGCACTGACTCTTTCTTGGACACTGAGTTCTCTCCTATGCATGACGAAGGCCATTCCTATTGTGTGTGCTCTCACCCTCTGTTTCCTGGTTATACACTGACTTTGCTGTTTTCAGATATTTTGATCCCCGACACAGACCTTACGTTGACCATAAAGATTTCCCTTTAAGATTAAGGGGTGGGTCTCGACTGCAGTATCTTCATCTCCTTCAAAAGATGCTGAGGACAGTGTTGACTTTGTGCCTCGTTGCTCTCACTGCCTGTAAGAGCTTGTGTGCTGAATGTGATCTGTTTAACTTTCTGCTGCTGGCGGGGTTTTTGCAGTGAGTCCAGTGGAAGAAGGTGAGTAGATCCATGAACTGCTACATTCTCATTGTGTTTCCTGCCCTGAAGCTCCCACCTCATTTATGTCTCATTTGTGCGGCTTACAGAAGAGGACATGGCAATTGCTGAGAAGTTTGTTGAAACAGGTAATAAAAACGTGGGGAGGTGGGCTTGAGGGATACAGGGAGAAGGTGGGTAGGTGGGCTTGAGGGATATGGAGAGGAGGTGAGTAGGTGGGATTGAGGATATGGGGGGAAGGTGGGTAGGTGGGCTTGAGGGATACAGGGAGAAGGTGGGTAGGTGGGCTTGAGGGATATGGAGAGGAGGTGAGTAGGTGGGATTGAGGATATGGGGGGAAGGTGGGTAGGTGGGCTTGAGGGATACAGGGAGAAGGTGGGTAGGTGGGCTTGAGGGATACAGGGAGAAGGTGGGTAGGTGGGCTTGAGGAACAAGGGAAGAAAATGGGTAGGTGGGATTGAGGGATATGGGAGAAGGTGGGATTGAGGGACAAGGGGAGAAGATGGGTAGATGGGCTTGAGGGATATGGGGAGAAGATGGGATTGAGGGATAAGGGGAGAAGGTGGGTAGGTGGCCTTGAGGGATGTGGGGAGAAGATGGGATTGAGGGATAAGGGGAGAAGGTGGGTAGATGGGCTTGAGGGATATGGAGAGGAGGTGAGTAGGTAGGATTGAGGATATGGGGGAAGGTGGGTAGGTGGGGTTGAGGGATATGGAGTAGGTGGGGTTGAGGGATGTGGGGAGGAGGTGGGTAGGTCGGGTTGAGGGATAAGGGGGGAAGGTCGGTGGGTGGGGTTGAGGGATTTGGAGAGAAGATGGTTGGGGGGGAGTTGACAGATATGAAGTGATGTTGGGTGGGGCTGAGGGTTATGGGGAGGAGGTCAGTGGATAGGGTTGGTCTGTGAAAAGGATTTGGATCTGGGGAGTATTTCATATTCCATTTCAGACTTTAATGTACATGGAAGTGGTGATTTTTGGTAGAGACTCAAAGGATCTTTGCCCACCTCCAGTTGAAAGCCATTCACTTATCTCCTGAGGGTGTTTATTTTAGATGTTCGGGAATGCACTATCACACAGGCCCAGGTCAAGGTGAACCATATTAACTTGGGAAGCATACTGACTATATATTTTGAGAGTGTGGTGAAGGGGTGGGGTGGCCTTGAGTATCAGAAATACAGGCATAAATTCCCAAGCTTCTAGGGTCAGTCCTTTTGCCAGGAGCCCCTAGTTATAAAGTGACCCCTAATGTCTGCATTTCCAAACATTGTGTCAAGATTTTCTTTCTTATCTCCACAGATGAAGAAACCTTTGAATCAGGTAAGTGAGCTTTATGTGTTTAATGTACAGTGCTAACAATACTCCCCATGAACTGCAAACAGCTCAGATGACCAACATCCCCCATTGTGGCCCATAGTTTGGGGGTGGGTGTGGGGACCACAGTCAGTGTGTTGTCGCCATTTTCTGAATGGGAACCATGCCAGGCTCCCCTCTCCTCTCCCCACTCCATCCAGTCACTCTCATTCATTGTCTTCCTGTGCCTCTGGCCCAGGTCATAAAAAATTAGGAGCAGGAGGAGGCAATTGAGTCCTTCAATCCCATTCGGCCATCTATTGATCATGGCTGATCTAACTGTGGCCTTAACTCCATTTTCCTGCCTGTCTCCCATAACCCTTGACTCCCTTGTCGATCAAAAATCTAAGTCAGCCTTGAATATATTCATGATCCAGCCTTCAGGGGAGGAGACTTCCAAAGACTGATGACCCTCTGAGAGAAGAAATTCCTCCTCATCTTCGTTTAAATGGGAGACCCCTTATCTTTAAACTGTGCTTCCCAGCTCTAGATTCCCCCACAAGAGCAAAGATCCTTTCAGCACCTACTGTGTCAAGCATCCTCAGAATCTTATATGTTTCAATAAAATCACCTCTCATTCTTCTAAACACCAATGAGTGTAGGCACAACCTGCTCAATCTTTCCTCATAACACAACTCTATCATCCCAGGGATCAGCCTAGTCTACCTTCCCTGAACTGCTTCCAATGCAAGTATATCTTTAGTATTGCTGAAAATTCTCATTCTCCTGCAAGAGGAAACATCGCCTCCACATCCAACTTGTCAAGACCCCTCAGGATTTTAAAAGTTTCAATTCTTATTGTTCCAAACTCTAGTGGATACAAGCCTAGCCTGCCCAACCTTTCTTCATAAGACAACCCACCCATTCCTCGTAAACTAAAAGGTTTCTAGTAAACCTTCTCTGAACTACTTCTAACACATTTACATCTGTCCTTAAATAAGGTGACCAATACTGTACACAGTATTCCAGATGTGGTCTCACCAGTGCCCTGTACAACTAAAGCATAATCTCCCTGTTTTTGTATTCAATTCTTCCTGCAATAAATGATAACATTCTATTAGCTTTCCTAATTACCTGCTGTACCTGCATACTAACCTTTTGTGATTCATGCACTAGGACACCCAGATCCCTCTGCATCTCAGACCTCCCCAATCTCTCACCATTTAGATAATAAGCTTTTTTTTTATTCTTCCTCCAAAATGGAAAATTTCACATTTGCCCACATTATACTCCATTTGTCAGATCTTTGTCCAATCGCTTAACCTGTCTATGTCCCTTTGCAGCCTCATTATGTCCTCTTCACAATTTACTTTCCTACCTATCATTGTGTCATCAGCAAAGTTAGCAACCGTTCCTTTGGTCCCTTCATCCAAGTCATTTATATAAATTGTAAAAAAGTTGAGGTCCCAGCACTGATCTAAGTAAAGTACATCCACCAGTTCCCCTTTACCCACAGCACAGGCGACTCCTTCAAAGAACTCCAATAAATTGGTTAAACATGATTTCCCTTTCACAAAACCATGTTGACTCTGCCCAATTACCTTGAATTTATCTAAGGGCCCTGCTATAACATCTATAATAATAGCTTCTAACATTTTCCCTATGACAGATGTTAGGCTAATTGGCCTATAGTTTCCTGCTTTCTCTTTCCCTCCCTTTTTGAATAAAGGAGTTACATTCGCTATTTTTCAGTCTAATGGAATCATCCCGAAATCTAGGGAACTTTGGAAAATTAAAATTAACACATCAACTATGTCACCAGCCACTTCTTTTAAGGCTCTAGGATGAAGTCCATCAGGACCCAGGGATTTGTCAGCCCCCAGCCCCAACAATTTGCTTAATCCCACTTCCCTGGTGACACTGATAGAGTTAGATAAGGAAGGATGGGAGGAGGCTCGACTGGAATGTAAACGCTGGCATGGACCGGCTGAGCCGAATGGCCTCTTTCTGTTCTGTACAATCTATGTAATCCTATGTGAGGGCCTCAGTGCCATCTCCAGTCTGAGCAGAAGCGCTCTGTGACAGTGTGCACATACTCAAACTAACCCTCCCAGTGCACCAAAGGCAATTAACAGCGAGCTAATGAGTAATGAGTGCCAGCCCATGATAGTGCAAAGAGTTCAAATTAGAGCCTGCAACCTTCGAGAAGCCTTTACAAAGTGATTAACAGGAGAGCTTTGAGCAGAGTGTGGGCCTGGTGAGAGTTGGATCTCCCACTAGCAGCTTGTTTGAACAACTGGGAAATGGAGGAGGGACAGAGTAGGGTAGAGAGAAGAAAAAGGAAGATGGCAGCGTTTGAGGAGGGGGTGCCCTACAAAATATTACCTCCTGTCCTGTCCGAAGAATTTACAGACCACACGGATCGAGTGGAGATCTCAGTGAGGAGCTTTGTGTTAGGAGAGGGTAAAGTGGAGGCAGTGAAAGAGAAACGCTGCCTACTGCATGTAAACCTGCAGCCAACATAATCCAGATAGCTCAGGGTATGGCTGCAAAAGACTCTGGGATGGATTTGCAATGTTGTGTAAAATGGATATTATCGAGTAACAACTATCTGATCAGCTCCAATGATGATCTTTCTTCATGAAGTGTTTTGGATGATTTAGTTCCTTCAACACAACAGTAAAATCGTGACAGTGAAATGTTTACATATGATCCACCCCCATGATAAAAAAATCTTAAAGAATCCCCCATATAAATATTTGCATAGCAAAAGTCCATCATAAATGTTGATATAAAAAGTAATGATGTGCAAACAGGAAGTGTGAACTATGTGCAATATTATTAACAATAGCTAGCTTGTTTGTGGGACCCAAACTAAACTGGAGCCCTTTTCACATGCTCCCTGCTGCTCAATATTTGATATGAGTTACTCAAATCACATGGCCGGTGTTAATGCTAGGGAGGAACAATAGTTACACACCGTTGGCGGCAGATGACAGAAGAGGTATCGTTAACTAATTTATTATTTTTCCTAATTTTCTCCTCTTGTTTGCTTTCTGAAGAGGAACTAAAAGAAGGTAAATCTACAAAATTCTGCTACCTGGAGCCCTGTTATGGCACAGCTGATGGTAAATGCTGGGCTGCTCAAATCCCGAAGGCGAAACTTGAAACAACTGCCACAACTGTTTTGCAATTTGTATTTATTCTGAGAAGCATGCCTTGAATTCAGTAATAATAAGACCACCAAGGCTTACAGGTTTCTTACAAAACTAAATTAAATCTTTATTAATAAAAAAAATTATTTTAAGCACATACACAGGTTTACAAATTACTACTATGATAACTCCTAGCTCCCATAGTTAATCTAACTCCCAGTTACACCTCGGTTAAGGCAACAGTAAGACACATAGATTTTCAAAGACCCAGGCAAAGTAACACGATACCCTGAACAATCCAATTCAAAGTGGGTTTTCTCGGCTTCGGTTCTCTGTAGACAGCAGCTGGAGGCTTAGATGCTGGAGGCTTTTCACACTTGTTAGATCTTAGAAGGCCTGCCCTTACACACAGCCTTCTCTCCTTTATACATATTTTCCTCTTTGAATGCAAATTCCCATTGTTTCACTATGTTTTTGGACTTTACCTCTGTAATAATAAAAACCTAACAAAGTACCAATTTTACCAGTAATCTTTGAGAAAAATAAGTAAACTGTTTCTTGACTTCTCCTGGCTAGGTGAAACACTTCACCTCCTCTTTTGAATTCAAGCTAGTCTGGTTTATTTTAAAATGCAAATGTTCCCATTACATTACACATTCTAAAACTTCCCCCATGTTTACCTATTTAACATTTCAAACCTAGCTTGCCTTCTGATACATGAAAGCCTTTAGATCAGCTGCCTTTAATTCAATTAAGTCACACACACACCCCCTACCTTACAATAAATTCCAGTAACATTATGAAAATTATTATATCCCCCCGACAAGCCCACATTAAGACCACACAGTCATTGCTGCCCAGAATGAAAAACCACTTCAAAATGTTCAAATCCCAGTGAAAAACAATAACACTGGCACCTGTAATACTGGCGTTCCATTTTAAGGCAACGAGACCAGTTCGGACAAGGCTGTGGGCCAAGTGCTAGTAAATGGGATTGGGTAGGTAGGTCAGGTGTTCCTCATGTATCGGTGCAGACTCGATGGGCCGAAGGGCCTCTTCTGCACTGTGTGATTCTGTGAAGTTTTACTGGCACTCATCATATCCAATTGATTTTTTTTTTTTGCCTTTTGCGTGGCCACTGCTCACCAAAGCCCAGGCCTCTGGTCACTGGCATCAGCCTCCCCAATTGTTGCCCTGTCCCCAGCAATCTCCTGTCACATTCCCTTTCCCTAGCTAAACCCCATTGCTGGCAACGTAGCAACCTGAACATTCAAAGCTTCTTTGCCTTAATTGTGAGGTCCAGCAGGTGTCTTAAGCTTGTACATCATAGAGGGAGTAGTGGTATTGTCACTGGACTAGTAATCCAGAGAGCCAGGGTAATGCTCTGGAGATCCAGATTCGAAACCCGCCACAACAGGTGGTGGAATTTGAACTCAATTTTAAAAATCTTGGAATCAAAAGTCTAATGACTACCGTGAAAGGATTGTCGTTAAAACCCATCTGGTTCACTAATGCCCCCTTTAGGGGAGGAAATCTGCTGTCCTTACCTGGCCTGGCCTGCATGTGACTCCAGACCCACAGCAATCCCTCAGTTGTATCAAACCTCTAGAAAATTAATAAGAGATGAAATGTACCTACACCACATGGACTGCAGCGGTCCAAGTAGGCAGCTCACCACCACCTTCTCAAGGGGCAATTAGGGATGGGTAATAAATGCCCGGCCTAGCCCACATCCCCATGAATTAATCCAAAAATAAAAGTGAGGCCCGAGAGAGAATATTCAGTGTATCTCAGGCCCAGCAATTGTTCCCAGCTTGTGCTGACAGACCAACCAGGTCTCTGAAGTAGGATTTGAACCCACAATGTTCCGAGTCAGAGGTTCCTGAGCCAAACCAACCTCAATTAGCTTCAGCACCTTGGGGTCAGGGTTCCCACTTCTGATCATCTTCCAGTGACTCCAAAAACAACTTGCATTGACGTAGCATCTTGAACATAGTAAAACATTTCCAGGCAGTTCTTCACAAGTAGCATTATCTAGCGCAATTTGACACCAAGGCACATAAGGAGATAACCAGGCAGATGAACAAAAGCTTGGTCAAAGTGGTAGGTTTTAAGAAACGTCTTGAAGGAGGAAAGTGAGGCAGAGAGGCAGAGAAGTATGGGGAGGAAATTCCAGAGCTCGGGGCCTTGACCACGGCTGCCAATGGTGAAGAAATTAAAATTGGGGAGGCGCAAGAGACCAGAATTGGAGGAATGCCTATATCTTGGAGGTTGTAGGTTTAGAGGAGATTACAGAGATAGGGAGAGGGGAGACATTGGAAGGATTTGAAGACAAATATGAAAATTTTAAAATTGAAGCATTGTTGGACTAGGAGCTAATGCAGGTTATTAAGCACAGGGGGTGATGGGTGAATCGGGCTTGGTGTGAGTTAAGATACAAGCGACAGAGGTTTAGATGAGTTTAAGTTGAGAGGGAGTGGAAGTTGGTGGCCTGCCATGAGAGTATTGTAGTAGTCTAGAAGTAACAAAGGCAAATCAAGCACGAGGACAGGATCAGCTCTGCTTGAATATTCTGCCATTGATCACTGACTGTCAGAGGACATTCCCAAGCTTGGCTGTGAAGTAGACACAGGCTAGAATGCTTTAGTAGAGACCATTTTATTGCTCACCACAGAGCTTACTTCTCCACTCTAACACAATCTCCTCCCCAATGCTGACTGACTTTTCTTTCTATACATATCCGAGTACAATTAACTGATCAATACTCAACACCTGTTCACCTTATTACCTTAAACCACTGGGTATTTAACATCCATCAACAGAGCCGGTTAGATACTAACACTGACCAGTACTAGTACTTAAAGGGTTAGCTGCATGACTGCCCCCAAGGCGGGGGAGGTCCAGTGTCTGAAGACAAAAACCACAGAAGTTGGTGCTGGTAGGAAGGGTGAGTGGGTGCAGTAGATGGAGGATGCTGCAGTTTGGGGAGTAGGCCAAGAATAAAGACAACAGAAACAGAAATACCTGGAAAAACTCAGCAGGTCTGGCAGCATTGGCGGAAAAGAGCACAGTTGACGTTTCGAGTCCTCATGACCCTTCAACAGAACTAAGTAAAAATAGGAAAGGGGTGAAATATAAGCTGGTTTAAGGGGGAGGGGGTAGGGGGTTGGTGTTTGTTGGGACAAGCAGCCAGTGATAGGTGGAGATAACCAAAAGATGTCACAGACAAAAGAACAAAGAGATGTTGAAGGTGGTGATATTATCTAAAGAAATTAAGAGTGGAAGACAGGACAGATAAGGTACAGATAGCTCTACTGTGGGTGGGGGAATACTAAAAGGTAGAAATAAACAATAGGTGGAAATACATTTAAAAATAATGGAAATAGGTGGGAAAAGCAAAATCTATATAAATTATTGGAAAAACAAAAAGGAGGGGGAAGAAAGGGGAAGGGGGTGGGGGTGGGGATGGAGGAGGGAATTGCTGAACTCAATATTCAGTCCGGAAGGCTGTGAAGTGCCTAGTCCTTTAACTAAAGACCTTTAGCTTGTTAATGGAGTGAATCAGTATTGAGGTGGGATCAGCTGATCCAGACCATGACAGCCCCAGTTATTCGTGGTAACTCCTGATACTGGCTGACTCGCCACAGTCTAATATATGTAATTGAGGCTCTTGCATATGTAATTTGAGATCTAACCTCAGTGATTTTAAGATCTGACTTAACATCCATCCTGTTCTTTGCTCTCTCCTGGTGTGATCTCCCTGGTGTACAGAAGATGCTGAATTCAATGGATATAACCAAGGATTGTACATTGGTGGGTTCCTAGCTCACTCACTCCCTTCGGCGGCTGCTTTCTGTTTGTTTCCCATTCCGCTTTCAGTTCCCTCTTTCTGCCATTGCACGGTGTGTCCTGGGCAGAGGGATCAGATATTCACCCTGACCATCGGCACTTCCCTCTGGCATCAACACGCACACAAGCCCAGCTCCGCCAACCAAGGTTTTTTTTTACCTCAGATTCTCCCTTTCCCGACACAACCTCAACCAAATACGATCTGGGAAAGGGGGAAAGGGGGAAAATACTCCCCCCCCGATATACTGTCTGTGAAAGGAGACCATTCTCTCGGTCTCCCAAAATCCCCATCCGGCAAACAGTTTGGGGAATTGAAACAGCAGTTATCTTTCCGTTAGATGGAATGGCGGGGGGGTGGGGGGGAGGTGGTGGGGTGGAGGTGGTGGAGGTGTGGGGGGTGGGGGGGGAGGTGGGGGTGTTGGGTGTTGGGGTGTTGGGGGGAGGTGGTGGGGGGGGGTGTTGGGGGGAGGTTATGGGGGGAGGTAGTGGGGAGGTGGGGCGGAGGTGGTGGGGGGAGGTGGGGCGGAGGTGGTGGGGGGAGGTGGGGCGGAGGTGGTGGGGGTGTTGGGGGGAGGTGGTGGGGGTGTGGGGGGGAGGTGGGGCGGGTGTGGGGGGGAGGTGGGGCGGAGGTGGTGGGGGTGTTGGGGGGAGGTGGGGAGAGGTCAGGAGTGTTGGGGGGAGGTGGGAGGGTGGGGGGTGGGTGCATGTTTGGGACTCAACCCTTTACCTGGAGCTGTCGTTAAGCGCAAAGAGGATAAACTTGCATTTGCAAAGCGCCTTTAACGTCTTTCTGTTGGACTTATCCCCCCGCCCATTAACCCGTTGCTGTCCCTGTCCCTCCCTCACAGCGGGGTTCAGGAGGAGTATGCGACTCTGCCGCAGGAAGTCGAGGAGCAGCCAGTTGCTGTGCTCCACTCGCTGCCCGAGCGGTTGTTATGCCAGCACAGTGTCACCGTACGAGGAGGTGGTGAGATACCAGCGCAACCCCACCGACAGGCACAGGCTGGTCATCCTGGTGGGTGAGTAACTATCATCCAGATTCGAAGCAGGCTAAACCTCCTCGGGTGGAAGGTTTCTAAATTCACACGGACTGAAGGGTGGCCACTTCCTCCTTGACTCCAGATGACAGGCCCAGTCCTGACATTGCAGGGCACTGGGTGAAGGGCCCAGTCCCACAGGACAGGAAAACAGGGGAAGGGCCCAGTCCCGCAGGACAGGAAAACAGGGGAAGGGCCCAGTCCCGCAGGACAGGAAAACAGGGGAAGGGCCCAGTCCCGCAGGACAGGAAAACAGGGGAAGGGCCCAGTCCCGCAGGACAGGAAAACAGGGGAAGGGCCCAGTCCCGCAGGACAGGAAAACAGGGGAAGGGCCCAGTCCCGCAGGACAGGAAAACAGGGGAAGGGCCCAGTCCCGCAGGACAGGAAAACAGGGGAAGGGCCCAGTCCCGCAGGACAGGAAAACAGGGGAAGGGCCCAGTCCCGCAGGACAGGAAAACAGGGGAAGGGCCCAGTCCCGCAGGACAGGAAAACAGGGGAAGGGCCCAGTCCCGCAGGACAGGAAAACAGGGGAAGGGCCCAGTCCCGCAGGACAGGAAAACAGGGGAAGGGCCCAGTCCCGCAGGACAGGAAAACAGGGGAAGGGCCCAGTCCCGCAGGACAGGAAAACAGGGGAAGGGCCCAGTCCCGCAGGACAGGAAAACAGGGGAAGGGCCCAGTCCCGCAGGACAGGAAAACAGGGGAAGGGCCCAGTCCCGCAGGACAGGAAAACAGGGGAAGGGCCCAGTCCCGCAGGACAGGAAAACAGGGGAAGGGCCCAGTCCCGCAGGACAGGAAAACAGGGGAAGGGCCCAGTCCCGCAGGACAGGAAAACAGGGGAAGGGCCCAGACCCGCAGGACAACCAACCAGGGGAAGGGCCCAGACCCGCAGGACAACCAACCAGGGGAAGGGCCCAGACCCGCAGGACAACCAACCAGGGGAAGGGCCCAGACCCGCAGGACAACCAACCAGGGGAAGGGCCCAGACCCGCAGGACAACCAACCAGGGGAAGGGCCCAGACCCGCAGGACAACCAACCAGGGGAAGGGCCCAGACCCGCAGGACAACCAACCAGGGGAAGGGCCCAGACCCGCAGGACAACCAACCAGGGGAAGGGCCCAGACCCGCAGGACAACCAACCAGGGGAAGGGCCCAGACCCGCAGGACAACCAACCAGGGGAAGGGCCCAGACCCGCAGGACAACCAACCAGGGGAAGGGCCCAGACCCGCAGGACAACCAACCAGGGGAAGGGCCCAGACCCGCAGGACAACCAACCAGGGGAAGGGCCCAGACCCGCAGGACAACCAACCAGGGGAAGGGCCCAGACCCGCAGGACAACCAACCAGGGGAAGGGCCCAGACCCGCAGGACAACCAACCAGGGGAAGGGCCCAGACCCGCAGGACAACCAACCAGGGGAAGGGCCCAGACCCGCAGGACAACCAACCAGGGGAAGGGCCCAGACCCGCAGGACAGGAAAGTAGCAGAAGGGCCAATCCCACTGGGTGAGAAAAGAGGTGAAAGGCCCAGTCCCATAGGGCACCAGGGGAAGGGCCCAATCCTACAGGGCAGGATGTGAAGGAAAGGGCCCAGTCTCAAAGGGATGATTACCAGGAGAAGAGCCAAGTCCCACAGGGCAAGGCACCAGGGGAAAGGCCCAGCTCCCCAGTAAGGGACACCAGGGCAAAGGCCCAGACACGCTGCAGACTGGACAAAGATGAAAGGTCAATGGGTCATGGTGTCGGATAGAATATAGGCAGCAAAGTTTTGGATGAACTGAAATCCACAGTGGGTGAAGGGCAAGAGGCCAGCCAGGAGAGCCGGAATGGTCAGGGAGGTAACAAAGACATGGATGAGGGTTTCAACAGGAGACAAGCTGAGGCCCAGGTGGAGATGGGCAGCGTTACAGAGGTGGTAGTAGGTGGTCATTCAAATGTGGAGGGTAAGGGGTCAGAGGCTCAGCTCCAAGTTGAATATGATGTTCAGGTAGCGAACAATCTGATTCAGCCTGAGGCAACAGTCAGACTACACTCATTGAATCAGTGGTGAGAGAACAGAACTTGCAATGGGCCCGAAGACCATGGCCTTTTATCTTCCTGTGATTTAACTGGGGGAAATTGTGACTGGGCGAGCAGTGTGACAGTCCCGAGGCAGTGATGAGGTGGAGGAGGGTGGCGGGGTGCATGTCGTGAATGTATAATGTGAAACCTGACTCCCATGTTAAGGTTGCTGTGAATAGGCAAAAGTGGAACCAAGCGAGGCCAGCCCCATTAAGCTGGACAACAGTGAAGAAAGTAGTTGCTTGCTGGTACAGAACGTGAGTATTGCTGAGAAAAGAGAAATGCTGCTGAAGCTTTTCGTCTTGCACTCCTCAGGACAGGCACAAGAATGCCAAATTTCAAAGGGAGCAGCAGTTTGTACTGCATGAGAAAAGGGTGCTGATTGGTGGGCAAGTCGACTCTGATTGGTCGAGGGTGTTGGAGAATATATTAGGGAACTATTGTCCCCCACGCTTTTGTTTAATTCAAAGAAGATGCAATGCCTGGACATGTTCTTTCTGCTTACCGAGGACATGTCTCTGTGTGTGAACATGTGTCACTTCTACAAGCGTATGTGAACCCAATGATTATCTTAAATTGGTTGTTAGTGTAATCCTTAGCACACCCAGAATTGTTCAGCAAGCAGAAAGAGCATGTCCAGGCATTGCGTTCTCTTTGAATTAAACAAAAGCATGGGGGAACAATAGTTCCCTGGCGCATTCTCCATGGCAACGCCTCGACCAATCAGAGTTGACCTGCCGACCAATCAGCACCCTCTTCTCATGCAGCATAAATTGTTGTTCCCTTTTGAAATTTGACATTCTTGCAAATCTATCCTGATGAGTGCAAGATGTAAAGCTTCAGCAGCATGTCTCTTTTATCAGCAATACTAAAGAAGAGAGTTGTTTGCAGAGTTTCTGGGATCCTTCCACCAAAGTTACGATGATGAGCAGGAGTTTGAACAGTTGTCCCCAACAAGCTTCTGAATTTCAGAAAGTCTCTGGAACAGTGTCACTCAGCCAGTGCGTACTACTGGGGGGAAATGACCTGTGATAATGGGGAACACTGCATCGAGAACTGAGACCCAGAGGCTAGCTTGGTTTCCTTGTTTTCCTGACACTCTAGGTCCCTCAGGAGTCGGGGTGAATGAACTGAGAAGAAGGCTGATTGAGTCCGATCCACATCTCTTCCAAAGTCCTGTACCACGTAAGTCAGGATTTCTTGTGCAGTAGCACGCTCTGAGGTGGTGAGTCTGCGCACAATTGGCCAGGATACAGCTTGGCTGCGAATGATAAGATCTGTTGTGTATGCCTGTATGCCATTATAATGTAAAGGTGCTCAGCAGAGCAAGGGTTAACGTGGGGCTGGAGAATAGCACTGCCCACGGTATGATGTATAGAGTCACATGGTAATAGACTCAGAAAGCAGTCCAGAAGAAACCTGCATGGAAGCAGCACCATGCATGACAGTAACTGGAATCTGTACAAAGTTGGGAATTACCAATAAACGGTTCATGTTTAAACATATAAGTCTCAAGATCTCATCAGTGAGACACCCTAACACAAGATCCCTAAATGGGAGAGACTGGATTTCACAATAGGCACGGGGGAGGGGTGGAATTTAATTCAGGTGAATATGCGGCCATCAGCCAATTAAAGGAAGTGATGCGCGGAGTCCATTAAGTTATTTGACAGTAGTGAGCCCTTTTGCCGCTCCTGCTTCTCTGATAATGGTGCCTCTGGCTCCTGTGCCACTCTCTTTTCCCTGGTGTCTCTCCTTTGGCGCTGCTCCTCCATCGCTCATGTGTCTGACAATATTGGGGGGGTGTGTGATTTCCATGGGTCTGAGTTTAGCCCTTTCACAAGCTGCTGCCTCTGGATTTAAAGTGATAATGTTTGCCCCTCAGCCCGTGGCATGAGGCCCTCTTCCCCTCCAATATTTGCCCCTCAGCCTGTAGCACGAGGCCCTTCTTCCCCTCCAATGTTTGCCCCTCAGCCTGTAGCATGAGGCCCTTCTTCCCCTCCAATGTTTGCCCCTCAGCCTGTAGCATGAGGCCCTCTTCCCCGCCAATGTTTGCCCCTCACCTTTCCGAACTCCTTCTGTTCTCCTGTGGGAGATAGCTGAATGGCTGACCCTCCACCTGGGAGAGACAGCTCGCTCCAATATTGCCAGCTTTCACTGGTTGGGCATCTGACAGCACCTGACAGCTCGTGATACCTGCTCACCACTCAATTAATCCCAAGGGGTGCATTTAATAGCTTTCAGCGGCATGCAAATGTCTCTTTAACTGCCTGCGCTGAACAGTCTTAATTGGCTTCCCGTTGCATTAATGCGGGTTCACTGTCTCACTGGCCGTTTAATTAGGCTGTCGGGATTCCGGCTGGTTAGCTCCAGCATCATTCCGTGGCCTCTTCCCCCACAACTCCCACTTCGGGACAGGTTGCATTAAGCTCTGCCCAGGTGAGGAGGGGGGGGGTGGAAATGGGCAATGGGCAGGCAGAATCTATAGTGGGGGATTGTGTACCATGAAATGTGGAAGATGACTAAATGGGCATCTAAGATGAGGTGGAGTGTACACGAGGTGTGGGAGTGGATGAAACTGTTGAATACAGAACAACACCCTTCTGATTGGCTGGCAGCTCTCAGCAGGCGGGGTTTCTGCTCCTGGGGTCCTTGATACCTGGGGAAGGCCTGCCGTTGGCCTGTTATTTACCTGATTGGCACAAACTGTGGCAGGCCTTTTCGAAAATAGGTGACGCAGGGTTCTCACTGGCTCTCCAACTAGCGGCCGAGACACCCGTCACCTCCACAAGATTCTACCCCTAATTTCTGGTCCACCAACAAGGCAGAAAATACATTTTCTAAATTGCAGTATCGAAATGATGACAAGTTTGGGATTTACAGGCCTGTAGATTGTAGGGAGGACCAAAGATTTAGGATAAGAATGAGGAACATGAGTAGATCATTCGGCCCCTTGAGCTGCTCAGCCATTCAATAAAATCATAGCTGATCTTCTACATCAACTCATTTCCCCAACCTCTCCCCATATCCCTTGTTCTTAGTCATCAAAGGTCTATCGATTTTAGTCCTGAATATACTCAACAACTGAGCATCCACAGCTCTCTGTTGTAGAGAATTCCAAAAATTCATGACCCAGTAGGTGAAGAAATTTCTCCTCATCTCAGTCCTAAATGGTCAACCCCTTATCCTGAGACTATAACCCCTAGTTCTAGACTTTCTGGCTGGGGGAAACAGCCTCTTAACTTCTACCCTGAGGGGCAACCTGATCGAGGTGTACAAGATTATGAGGGGCATGGACAGGGTGGATAGGGAGCAGCTGTTCCCCTTAGTTGAAAGGTCAGTCACAAGGGATCATAAGTTCAAGATGAGGGGCAGGAGGTTTAGGGGGGATGTGAGGATAAATGTTTTTTACCCAGAGGGTGGTGACAGTCTGGAATGCACTGCCTGGGAGGGTGGTGGAGGCGGGTTGCCTCACATCCTTTAAAAGTACCTGGATGAGCACTTGGCATGTCATAACATTCAAGGCTATGGGCCAAGTGCTGGTGAATAGGATTAGGTAGGTAGGTCAGGTGTTTCTCACGTGTCAGCGCAGACTCAATGGGCCGAAGGGCCTCTTCTGCACTGTGATTCTGTGATACCCTGTCAAACCCGCTAAGAATTTTACATATTTCAATGAGATCACCGACCATTCTTCTAAACTCCGGAGAATATCATCCCATTCTGCTCAATATCTCCTCACACAACACCCCTCTGATCCCAGGAATCAATCTAGTGAATTATTTTCTAAGACAAGTATATCCTTCCTTAGATAAGGAGACCAAAACAGTCCACAATACTCCAGGTCCAGGTAAGGAATGAGTAAAGGGCAGAGGATGTGAGTCTGAGGGAGAGAATATGCGATGACCCTCAGAACAGATTCTTGTTTTAGCAGCCCATGCTCAGTGTGTGTAACTCAAACCCGGCTCAGGAGGCCCTGATTCAGTTTGGTGACTCATCTCCCTCCATCCTTGCAGATACCACCCGGCCACCAAACAGCTACGAAGAAGACGGGCGGGAGTATTACTTTGTTTCCAGGGAGACGTTTGAAGAAATGGCCCTGAGCCACAGGTGAGGAGACACGTCAGTGATTGGGGTTGGGCTCAAAATGGACGATGGGTAGCGGTGGGCCGGGGGAATAGACACAATGCTGGTTCAAACGAAGCTTCAGCAATTATACTGCTTCTGGAAACGATTTTCTTTCTGAACTTTCCATGACAATGGGTCCTTGACAAATGGAGGAGCAATGTCCTAGGGTTGCACTTTCATCTAAATGTAGTGGCCACCTCACACCGCTGGGAATTTAACGTGCAGAACTGAGCAGAACAAACGGCATCCAAACCAGGAGGTTGGCAGGGGTTGGGGGAAAGTGGGTGAAGTGGACTTAAATGATTGCTCTTGGGGCTAGGGGTGAAATGGACCAACTGATAACACACGGGGATAAGCTTCAAAACCACAGGCAGCCACATCGAAGGTTCTACTGTCGGGATACAGATGTTCCAGTGATTCATGGGTCTGGACAGTAGTTAGCCTAAGAGGGTCAAACTACCCTGTATATCCCTTCATAGGGTTTACATTATGACAAATCCCCAGGATCTAATGCTTTCCATCCAAGAGTTTAAAGGACGTTTGTGGAAAAATTGTAGATGCTTTAGCCACAATCTTCTAAATCTCTCTTGATTCAGGAATTCTCCATACAGGTTGGAAAAATGTAAATATAACTCATCATTTAAGAAAGGTGAGAGAGGGAAATCAGAAATTATAGACCTTTTAGTCACACATCTGTTTGGGAAAGTTGTAGGAATCCATATTTAAGGACACTGTGACTGAGCTCTGAGAGAAATTCGAGTTCATTAGAGGGACAACATGGATTTCCAAAGCAAAAACAGTGAATGCTGGAAAAACTCAGCAGGTCTAAACATCTGTGGGGAGAAAAAACAGAGTTAACGTTTCGAGTCCTTATGACTCCTCTTCACTCAAAACGTTAACTCTTTTTTTATCTCCACAGGTGCTGTTAAACCTGCTGAGTTTTTCCAGCATTTTCTGTTTTTGTTTCAGATTCCCCAGCATCTGCAGTATTTTGCTTTTATCTATGGATTCGTAAATGTCCAACTCATCTAATTGAATTGAAGTGCAGTGAATTGAAGGCAAATTATTGACCTGGTTAGATGATTAGTTAGACAGTAGAAGACGGAGCAGAGGTAATGGGTGTGCACTTAAATAGGAAGGATGTGACTAGTGGTGTCCCACAAGGATCTATTTCAGAGCCTAATCACTAAATATATGAGTGCCTTAGATAACATAATAGGGAGTCATATATCCAAGTTTGCTGATGACACAAAGATTAATGGCAAAGTAAGCAGTGTAGAAGGGAGCATAAAATTACAAAGCAACATTGATAGATTAAGTGAATGGGAGAAAATGGATTTCAATGCAAGTAAGTGTGAAGTTATTCAACTTGGGCTAAAAAGTAGGAGAGATCTGAATATCTTTTAAATGGTGAAAAGCCAGTGAGAGTGGAAGTCCAAACCCAAGGAGATATCGGAGTGCATGTACACAGATCATTTCTGTAGTGGTCAGATACAAAACAATTCCAAAAAGGCTAATGGAATGTTAGCCTTTATACCTAGAGGGCTAGAATATAAAAGGGAATAAGTTTTATTACAGTTATACAAAACCCCTATGTACAGTTCTAGGGACCGTACTTTAGAAAATATATACAGTAAAGTTTCTGTTATCCGGCATGTTCCGCTTAAAGGGGAGTTACCATGGCAGGCTTCAATTTTTGTTTAGAATGTTATTAATGGATGTCTATCTGTGTCCCTATCTGCACCTCTCTCTCCCCTACTCCTCCTCCTCTGTGTGTGAGATGAGGTAGCCCAATGTGTAAGGTCACCACTGCTTCCGGGTTCTGCTTCTCTCCAAATCCACCTCTGGCTCTGCAATACTGGGGCAGCAACACTGGGCCCTTTTAATGAGTTCCAAACTCCAGAGGGAGTGATATTTGGACTGATGTGTTTATTTCTTTTTGATACTGGCCCTATGTGGAGATCTTGTGGCAGTGTCCCTGCCTCTGGGCTAGAAGCTCTGGGTTCAAGTCCCCCCGCAGGACTCGATGGCCATGGGAAGGGTATTCATTGCATAGCCAAAATAGGTTGATTATCAGCCTGTTAATCCTTCCAACGTGCCTGACGGCAGGTGGTGAGTGTGGGAGTTTCCTGGTCAGCCATACTGCAGAAGGCAACAGCAAACCACTGCAGTACTTTGCCATGCAGAGTCATGGACCAATCCAATGGAAGTCCATGGTTGCCAATGGCGTCTTAAGGCATGGTACCTGAAGGGGAAGGACTGGCCCTATAGAGGCTGCGAATGAGAGAAGGTTCAAAGCAGGTCAATGGCATGAATTCTGGCTGGTACCGAATTTTACTGTATTGTCCTTGGAAGGTGTGCAGCACCAATTCACTAGAATGTTACTAGGTTCGATCATGTGGAGAGATTACATAAACCAGGTTTGTATTGCCTGGAATATCGATGGTTAGGGGGTGAGTTGATCAAGTTTTTTATGATTTTTAAAGGAACTTATGGGACAGAAACCTTTTCTGCCTTTGGTGGGGAGTGTAGGACAAGGGGACATAAACTTACTATTGGAGCCAGGCCATTCAGGAGAGAAGTCAGGAAACAGACTCTCCCACAAAAAGGTAGTACACACGAGCTCAATTAATAATTTGAAATCTAAAATTGATAGATTTTTGCTAGCCAAGGGTATTAAGCAATTATGGAGCCAAGATGGGAAATGGAGCTAGGATACATATCAACTATGATCATACTAAGTGGCAGAACAGGCTCAAGGGAACAGAGGGAGGCCAATTTCCTAATCTGAGGGTTAATGTACCAGAGGGATGGGCTTCACTGGGAGGGTTAATGTACCAGAGGGATGGGCTTCACTGGGAGGGTTAATGCAACAGGGGGATAGCTTGCATTCATCAAAGAGAAGAGGCTCTGTTCTCCTCCATTCTGGTAGGCAGACGTTGATTGTGAAAAATGGATGAAAGGTGAAACCCATATCATCCTGTTTGTGAAGGGTCTCCTTCTCACTGCAGGTTCCTGGAGTACGGCGAGTACAAAGGTCATCTATACGGCACCAGCAGGGAGGCTGTGCGTCTGATTCTGGACTTAGGGTTAATTTGTGTCATTGACCTGGAAGCACAGGTAAGTGTTCATGTACCAATGGTGGGGTGGGGAACTGCTAGACTATTCTGCAATGGCCATCCTGGTCCATTAGCCCTGTTATGGTCAAACATTGACATAAAAGCCCACAGCATAAAGGACTTTACTGGAACTTGTGAGTACTGCACAGCACACTTTAATTGTAATGACTATGATAGCAGCCAAATACACATTCCACATGTCCATCCTTAACTTATGCTGGCTTTATTTTTTTTATCACCAGGTCTCACATCAACCTATCCCCCTTACTCTTCAGTTAGTATCTATATTTAAAACTTTACCTTTATATAGAATTACATTGTACTTTCAGCACAGAAACAGGCCGTTTGTGGCCCATGTTGGTGTTCAAGCTCCACATGAACCTCCCAACCTGTTTCATCTAAACTCCTTCAACCTCACTTAGAGTTTTTGGGATCTGAAGCTCGGCCTGAAAAGGCGACAGAAGCTGGGGATATAAACAATTTTAAAAGGGAGTTGGACAGATACTTGAGGATGAAGAATTTACAGGGCTACGGACAAAAAGTGGAGGTGTGAGATGAAGCACGATTGCTCTTTCAAAGAGCCAGCACAGGCATGATGGGCCAAGTGGCCTCCTTCTGTGCTATAAGTTTTTTTTTACTCTAATGAATATATCTTTTCATTCCTTTCTCCCTCACATGGTTATCTACTTTTCCCCTTAAATGCATCTGCGCTACTTGCCTCAATTACTCCCTGTGCTGGTGAATCCCATATTCTCACCACTCCCTGGGAAAAGAAGTTTCTCCTGACCTCCTACTGGATTTATCAGCGACTATCCTATATTTATGATCCCTCGTTCTAGTCTCTCCTGGAAGTGGAGATATCTTCTCTACGTCCACTCTAGCTAACCCTCTCATTATCTTACAGACCTCTATCAGGTCACCCTGCAGTCTCTGCTTTTCTAGACCAAAGAGCCCCATTTGTTCAATCTTTTCTGACAGTTCTGGTATCATTCTAGAAAATCTTTCCTGTGCCTTCTCCATTGCCTCTGTACCCTTGTTATAACATGGTGGGGTGGGGAGGGGGAAGAGGAACAGTAGGGTCGTGGTAATCAGATTGGATTAGTAATCCAGAGGCCCAGAAAGAAAATTACCCTTTCACAAAGATCTAACTTTATTTCAATGCATTGGAATAGTTTTTTAAATTAATCAGTCAGTGAGACTTGCCCTGAGTGCATTTTCCGGTCTATGCATCATACCCCTATTAAAAGCTCTTATAGAGAAGGGCACAAATGATCTAAGGAACCGATCTGTCCTGCATCTGAGGGATTGTTGCTGTTTCCCAGAATGCAATCAGCAGTAATACTGGAACAAGTCTCATTGTTCATGACACTCTCTACTTGCGTCAAAGTTCTTCAACAGCAGATTTCGTCAAGAAAGATCTGCTTATTAAATAACATTCCTGCCTAGTTCTATAATCTTAATGTCCTCAAAGAGTCTGATTTGCTAAGACAACAGGAGAGACGTCCAAAAAGGATAGCGCTCTCAACTACAGCTGTGTAGAAGAGTTTCATGATCATAGGGTCTACTCGAAAGGATTTTAATCTTCTGAGGTAGTATAATTGTGTGTCCCTTGGCTGTACACATCTGTACACTATTCCGTCCAATTCAACTCATCATCTACTTTGCCATCTAGACACTTGTAGATAGCAACTATTTCAGTGTCCACATAATGAATCTTCACAGGAACAGTATCATTAACTGGCTTTTTCCTAAAATCTGTAAATAGCTATAAAATCTATTCCTGTTTCTCTTCAGTTTAAGAGAATTGTTATCGCACCATTTTGCGAACTTCTATAGCTTACTCTGTTGTTCCTTATGAGACCCACAAGTACCATGTCACCGGCATAATTCAGGTTCATTATGTCATCATACTCTGACTGACAATCGTTATATATGTATTTTAACAGACGAGCAATGTGCCTGAAACAAATTTCTGTATGGATAACAATAAAGTAAATTGAATTGAAAAACAATTTAGACTCAGGAATAAGAAGTACAATTTCAAAATGTATGTACAACACCAAATTAGAGGCTGTAGTTAAGAGGAATACTGTAACAACTTGCAGGAAGACATGAATAAAAATGCAGAATGGCCATGTAATGGCGAATGAGTCCAATATAAAAGATAAGGAAGACATGCATTTCTAGAGCACATTTCACAATTTCAGAATGGCCCAGAGTATACAGGATAGAGGATAAAAAGCAAAGGTGAAAGTACACAACACTGAGGAGGTCCAGTGTTCATTAACGTGGGCTCCGAGTAAATCCCAGAGATGAACACCCATTGGGCCCTGTTGTAAAGGAAATCATTGATCACTTATGGAAATGGTGAACAACAGTGGTTCCAGCTCTGATACTTGTGGAAAACCACTTCTCATCTTAACCCTGCTCTCCTGTTTTTGCAGCCAGCTTGCTAACCATGCTGCTGCTTATTCCTGACTCCACATGTTTTGACCTTCTACCACCCTCCTTCCAAAGTAATCAGCTGCCACCCTCAAGTTCCCTGGCAACTGATCACTGAAACACCCTCCTCTTTTTTTTTTCTCCTCATTTAGTCAAATCCTCATCTTCAGTGACTTTGAGTTTCACCCAAAATCCCTTGGCTCCTGTTCTTCCATGTTCTCCAGAGTCCTGTCCTTAATCTTAGGTGGTCCGAAATGCTCCACTCAGGGCGGGGGAAGAAAAAGAACGCCAGCTCCAAGTCCCTCTCGGTCAGCTTGCTCTCCTCCGCCCTTCCCACCTATCACAATTCCATTGCCGTCACTGTCCTGCTCAACAGTTCCATCACTTCCATCCTCATAGCCTTCGAAGTCGCTCCATGTTCACTCTTTGCCAGTATGATTTCCACCTCTGCACTCCTAAATCTGAGGACCACTATGTAGACCAAGCAATGTGCAGGGCTGGCCTGGTCATTCAATGCCAAAACTGCTAGATCCCTTTAAGTAATGATGTGCCTCTTTCTCCACTTCCTCCTGCTACTCCAGGATCGTTCTGGAGGGTAAGGACAACCCAAGGTTCTTTTCCTTAGCAACAAAATGTCTCTCCAGATTCTCCATCTTTGTTCCCTTCCCAATCTCACCTCTAACCTCAAATGTGGGATTCTGATGGATTATTTTCATGTTAAAGATTGAGGCCATCCTTCTTTTGCCTCGGCCACTTCATTCTCCCCTGTCAATTTTGCCCTGACCTCATACCATTCTTTAGTTTCTCCCCCATCTCTACCTCGTGCTCAACAATCCCAAATCCATGATACCTGCTCTCAATGCCATCCTGATCCAGCTCTTCATACCACACCACCTCTCTTTAGTGCAATATTCCTTGTTGTCAATGAATTCCTTTCCCCTTAGGAAGATAGGAAATAGGAGCAGGAGTAGGCCATTCAGCCCCTCAGGCCTGCTCCACCATTCAACCAGATAATGGCTGATGTTCTACCTCAACACCATTTTCCCACACTATCCTCGTATTTTTTCTTTATTCTTTCACGGGACGTGGGTGTTGCTGGCCCGGCCAGCATTTATTACCCTGGTTGCCCGAGTTCAGGGGGCATCTAAGAGTCAACCACATTGCTGTGGGTCTGGAGTCGCATGTAGGCCAGACCAGGTAAGGACAGGAGATTTCCTTCCCTAAAGGGCATTGGTGAACCAGATGGGTTTTTTTACAACAATGGACAATAGTTTCATGGTCACCATTAGACTTTTAATTCCAGATTTTATTGCATTCAAATTCCACCGTCTGCCATGGTGGGATTCAAACCCAAGTACCCAGAGCATTACCCTGGGTCTCTGGATTACTAGTCCAGTGACAGTTCCACTACGCCATCGCCTCCCCTTGTAAAGATATAAAGGTATAAAGATATCGCTTGATATCTTTAATATGGAAAATCTATTGATCTCTGTCTTGAACTTACTCACTGACTGAGTCTCCACAGCCCTCTGAGAGTACGAATTCCAAAGATTCACCACCCTCCGAGTGAAGAAATTCTTCATTATTTCAGTTCTAAATGGCTGACCTCTTATTCGGAGACTGTGTCCCCTGGTTCCCAGAGTCCCCCACCTTCCCAGGGATCAGTCCAGTAAACCATCATTGCACTCTCCCTATGGCAAATATATTCTCCCTTAAGCAAGGAGACAGAAAGGGTACGCACTACTCGAGGTGCTCTTACCTTTCACTGTTTAAAAGTGCTATCATCACCACCTCCACCCTGTTCAACCACTGCCTTTTTTCCAACCTCTTTTTCATCTTCAAGGTCCTCAAATGTGCTGCTGCCACCATGTTCATCTCCACCTCCCCATCCACATCCCATTCAATTCCCTTCAGTTATGTTTCCACCCTGCACACAACATTAAAACTACCAAGATGAAACTCACGGATAACGCCCTTACTGACTATAACTGTGATATTTTCAGCTCTGCTTGCCTTCTTTGGCTGTTGTGTGGCATTTAACACACAATCACTTCATCCACCTCTACTGTCTCTCTGCTATGACCTACCTCCATGGTGTTGCTGAGTGATAATGGCCAGCTCAACTGCTCCAACACTCCGTCATTCTTTCTGTGACCACTTCTGTGCTGTCCAGCTGAGGCTCCTCTCCAACATAACAGTGACGGAACTAAAGAGATCCTATTTGGCCCCTGTTAAAATCTCTACATTCTTGCACCCTCCTTCACCCCTCTCCTAATCCTGCCACCCACCCACCACCCCCCCACCGCCCCCCCCCCCCCCAACCCGCATTCAGGCTGAGCCCAAAGGTTCACAGCTTCAGTGCCCTGTTTGATCCTGAGCTGAGCTCCAATCCCTACATCCCAGCCTCAACCAAGACCTTCAGCTTCCACTGCTGCAACTTTGATGTGTCCGATTCTACCTCGCCCCTCACTGTCAACGAAACCCTCATCCACGTCTTTGTCACTTTCATATTCAGGTTGCTCTAAGATTTCCTTGCCTGCATCCAATTCTGCCAGTGGTCTCCCCGCACCAAATCCCACTGCCCTCTCAACCCTGCCCTAGCCAACTTCGGAAATGGAAGTCAGTGGAGGTTGGCACTTCCCATTTGCATGTCATTGCACTCAAAATTCTTAGCCCTGTCCACAAGCCCCTTTTTGACTCATGGAGCCATAAATTTATTACGACACAGAAGGGTGCCATTCAGTCCATCAAGTCCATGCCGGTTCTCTGTAGAGTAATCCAGCCAGTGCCATTTCCCCGCTCTATCCCATATCCTTACGGTTTTATTCCTCTCAGGTGCCCATGCAATTACATTTTCAAATCATTGATCGTCTCTACTTCCCTCTTCAAGCCTTGTGTGCCAGAACGTCCTCTGCACTTTTCCATCTCTCCTCTGTATCCTCCTGTCTGCTGCACTTACAGTCGTAGAGGCTTCGTCTGTCTTGGTCCCACGCTCTGGAACGCTTTTCCTAAATTGATCCACCTCATCAAGTCTCCCACCCTCTTTTAAAGCCTCCTAGATACCTAGCTCTTTAGCCAAGTTTCCAGTCATTTCCCCCTGCCTCTTCCACTATATCCTGCTCTACAAGCAGCTGTGGAACAGGTTTACTATGTTAAAGCTGCTGGGAAAATGCAAGCCGTGGTAGTTGAAAACTGAGTAGAATGTAGAAAATGGAGCACTCCAAGATGCACACTGCAATGTGAAGATGATTGAAGAGACAAATGAAATGTCAGGATACGAGGAGAATTGTTTTTGATGCTGCGAGTTTTCAAACTGAAATGCGGTGCCAGCAAGGGCAGTGGAGGGAGATTCAATCATAACTTTCGAAAGGGAATTGGATAAATACTTAAAAAGGAAAAAAAAATGCAAGGCTGTAGAAAATAGCAGGAGAGTGGGAGTAATTGGATAGCTCTTTCAAAGGGCCAGCACAGGCACAATGGGCTGAATGCACTCCTTCTGTGCTGTATGATAGTGCAGTGTAATCTACAGAAGCCATGTTGGGGCTTTACAATGTACAGAAACTCATGTGAGTTTCTATGTACAATACAGCATGAGTGAGATGGTGGCCTGGTTGTGTCAATGCCAGGCTGGGTGAGTCGGAGTGTAGATTTACCAGTGTGGGGTGGTTTGCTGCTACAGGGTAGATTCACCAGTACACGGATAAGTGCTTTCACTTCTCTCTTCACAGAGAATTCCAGAGGCACGAACAAAGGAGCTAAAACCTTTCATCATATATATCAAACCTCCAAGCATCAGACGTCTGCAGCAAACGCGAGTGAAGAGCTCCATCATCACCGAGTATTATGTGAACAGGTCCTTCAAGGTGGGTTCCCCCAATGTCCCTGGCAGTGCGATGACAGCAGAATTTAAATAACCTTTCCATGTTGCAAGCCCAATTTGTTGGCACTTGGCCCTCATGGTTAAGAGGTAATGGGAAAATTGAAACCGATTCTCCCAATACACAAGTTGTTTCTAGGCATCTCACTATAGTCGCAGGCCACATTGAACAAAGGTATCTCAGCAATTTGAGGCCTTCACCCACCCAACATTCAGTCGGGCTGGATGCAGCCAGGAAATAGAGACCAAAAATGTTAATTAAGGTCAGCCATCAAATTTGGCAGGACTTGAGGAATATCCATTCTTTCATGTTTCCCGGACGCAAACCACACACTACACCCACACCCCCCCAACCCCATCAACACCGCTTTCCTGTAAATACAAGTGCTACTGTCTCTCTCCCTGTATTAATCCCTCACTCTCTTTCTATTATCACATACACTTGTTTCTTTCTCTCCATGTCTTTCTCATGCTCCCTGTATCTCTGTCACTCCCAGTATCATTCTTGCTCTCCCTGTATCTCTATCTCACATTCACAGGAAGAAGATTTACAAGAGATGGCGGATGAATCTGAGAAGATGCTGGACTATTTTGGATACCTGTTTGACTGTGTGATTGTGAATGATGAGCTCTCGGACACCCACATGCAGCTACTCTGTGCTGTAAAGCGAGCTCAGGCTGAGCCACAT
This sequence comes from Isurus oxyrinchus, assembly GCA_026770705.1. Taxonomy (NCBI): domain Eukaryota; kingdom Metazoa; phylum Chordata; class Chondrichthyes; order Lamniformes; family Lamnidae; genus Isurus; species Isurus oxyrinchus. The sequence goes on from JANJGN010000014.1 coordinate 8,017,689, forward strand.
TGGGTACCAGCAGCTTGGCTTAATTCAGACTCAGGTGCTTAATTCCTTCTCCAGAGGATGTCGGGGATGGATAAGTGATTTTGTAAAAAATAGACTGTACCTGCCTGAGAGTGTTTAATGGAAAAGTGTAGGGGGAGCTTTACTTTATATCTAACCCAGTGCTGTACCTGTCCTGGGAGTGCTTGATGGGGACAGTGTAGAGGGAGCTTTACTCTGTATCTAACCCCGTGCTGTACCTGTCCTGGGAGTGTTTGATGGGGACAGTGTAGAGGGAGCTTTACTCTGTATCTAACCCTGTGCTGTACCTGTCCTGGGAGTGTTTGATGGGGACAGTGTAGAGGGAGCTTTACTCTGTATCTAACCCTGTGTTGTACCTGTCCTGGGAGTGTTTGATGGGGACAGTGTAGAGGGAGCTTTACTCTGTATCTAATCCCATGCTGTACCTGTCCTGGGAGTGTTTGATGGGGACAGTGTAGAGGGAGCTTTACTCTATATCTAACCCCGTGCTGTACCTGTCCTGGGAGTGTTTGATGGGGCTGGTGTAGAGGGAGCCTTAGTCTGTATCTAACCCTGTGCTGTACCTGTCCTGGGAGTGTTTGATGGGGACAGTGTAGAGGGAGCTTTACTCTGTATCTAACCCTGTGCTGTACCTGTCCTAGAGTGTTTGATGGGGACAGTGTAGAAGGAGCTTTACTCTGTATCTAACACTGTGTTGTACCTGTCCTGGGAGTGTTTGATGGGGACAGTGTAGAGGGAGCTTTACTCTGTATCTAACCCTGTGCTGTCCCTGTCCTGGGAGTGTTTGATGGGGATAGTGTAGAGGGAGCTTTACTCTGTATCTAACCCCGTGCAGTACCTGTCCTGGGTGTGTTTGATGGGGACAGTGTAGAGGGAGCTTTACTCTGTATCTAATCCCGTGCTGTACCTGTCCTGGGAGTGTTTGATGGGGACAGTGTAGAGGGAGCTTTACTCTGTATCTAACCCCGTGCTGTACCTGTCCTGGGAGTGTTTGATGCGGACAGTGTAGAGGGAGCTTTACTCTGTATCTAACCCTGTGTTGTACCTGTCCTGGGAGTGTTTGATGGGGATGGTGTAGAGGGAGCTTTACTCTGTATCTAACCCCGTGCTGTACCTGTCCTGGGAGTGTTTGATGGGGACAGTGTAGAGGGAGCTTTACTCTGTATCTAACCCCGTGCTGTACCTGTCCTGGGAGTGTTTGATGGGGACAGTGTAGAGGGAGATTTACTCTTGTAATTTATTGATGGTGACACTAGTTGATCAAATGGAAATTTTCCAGATATATTATAGTGACAATTCTCCCATAAGCGTTAAAGATGCTGTATAAAATTTGTGTGGTAAATAATAAAGTTATGTTGCTTGTCTGTTCTACTTGTTATGAGTTGTCGGATTATATCCATTGTTCTACTTTCCTTTGCTTCCTACAATCTTGACTGTTTCGGGTTCAATGCTTTTCCTGGTGCTTTCCTTTCCTGAAGTCCAAGACTCTCTTCGCAGCTGATTAGATGGGAACGATTGAGGGAATACCAGACGCAACACACAGGACTGAAATAGAAAGCGCTGGAAATACTCAACAGGTCTGGCAGCATCTGTGGAGAAAGAAACAAAGTGTTAATGTTTCAAGTCTTCTAGAAGAGTCATATACGTCTTGAAACATTAACCCTGTTTCTCTCTCCACTGACGCTGCCAGATCTATGGATTATTTCCAGCATTTTGTGTTTTTGTTTCAGGTTTTCCAGCAGCCGCAGTATTTTGCTTTTATTACACATGGAGAACAGTGTGGCTTGCTCTCTCAGTGTCCCGAGCTCAATATCCACTCCCTCAATCACCGGTGCAGTGTGTGTTCAATCTACACTGCTGCAATTTGGCCAGATTACTCCAGCAAAACCTTCCCTCCCCTGTGATCTCTATCATTTAGAGGGACAAGAGTAGCAATATCATTGGGAACACCATCACCTTCGTCTCACAAGCCCTGACTTGGAAGGATACCACCGTACCTTCACTGTCGCTGGGTCAAATTCCTGGAATTCCTTGCTCACCTCCATCGGGCTAGCACTATCATACTAAGGAGAAGGGCCTTCACCCACTCCTGAGGGAAACAGGGATTGGGCAGTAAATGCCAACAGTGCTCACATGCCCAGAATAAATAAAAATGAATACCGCATGCCCTGTGACGATGAGCAAGTGCAACCCATTCCCAGTACCGATAGCAGAGCAATGTCTCCCTCGCCCCTCATACTTAACCAAGGGGAAATTACCCCATTGCAACAAATGGTTTAATTCATCAGATACACATGGCCAGGCATATAGTGTTGAGCAATTCTCAGGCGACGCTGTGGTTCACTGTAATTGCCACAAAGGCAATTGGAGATAAGTGTGTGGGTTGGTTCCTTCATCTTGTGGTTGACCAACTGGCACTAGGCAGGGGCAGTGGCAGCATTTGCACTGAGTGAGACATCAAATACAGGTCCCAAGATGGCCTGATGTTTCCACAGTTCCCCAACGCATTATCTCCCATTCATTACAGTGCATTAATTCTCAGAGATTACACCACATTATCCCCAGTCATTACAGTACATTACACTCCAGACATTAAAGTAAATTATCCCCCAGTGATTACAGCAGATTACACAGTATGTTACTCCCAGAGATTACAATACATTGCCACAATCATTACAGTACATGGCACCCATAATTACAATACGTTACTCCAGAGATTACAGTACATTACTCTAATCATTACAGTACAGTATGCCCACAGATTACAATACATTACAGAATCAGAATCACAGAATTGTTACAGTTTAGAAGGAGACCATTCAGCCCATCATGTCTGCACTGACTCTCTGAGCATTTTAACTTAGTGCCAATCTCCTGCCTTTTCCCCGTAACCTTGCACATTGTTTCTATTTAGACAATCATCCAAATTCCTCTTGAATGCTTCAATTGAACCTGCCTCCACCACACTTCCAGGTAGAGCATTCCAAACCCTAACTACTCGCTGTGTGAACAAGTTTTTCTCAGCTCACATTTGCTTCTTTTGCAAAGCACTTCAAAACTGCGCCCTCTGGTTCTCGATCCATTTACGAGTGGGAACAGTTTCTCCCTATCAACTCTGTCCAGGCCCCTTATTATTTTGAGAGCTTCTATCAAGTCTCCTCTTAGCCTTCTCCTCTCCAAGAGAAACAGTCCCAACTTCTCCAATCTTTTAGCATAACTGAAGTGTCTCATGCCTGGAACTACTCTCATAAACTACTTATGCACTCTCTCCAATGCATTCACATCTTTCCTATAGTGTGTCTCCCAGAACTGTACACAACACTTCAATCATTTTGTTACATTACCCCAAAAATGACAGTACACTACTCTAATCACTATAGTACCTTACCCCAATCATTACAGTACCTTACTCAGACAAATTAAAGTACAATACCCCAATTATTACAGTACATTACAGTAGATCACAGTATAATATCGCAACCATTACAGTACATTACCCCATAGATCACGGTGCACTACCCCAATCATTACAGTACATTACCCCAAAGATCATAGTGCAGTACCCCAATCATTACAGTACATTACCCCATTGATCACAGTATAATATCCCAATCATTACATTACATTACCCCATAGATCACAGTACAATATCCCAACCATTACAGAACATTACCCATAGATCACAGTGCAGTAACCCAATCATTACAGTACATTACCCCATAGATCACAGTGCAGTACCCCAATCATTACAGTACATTAACCCATAGATCACAGTTCAGTACCCCAATCATTACAGTACATTACCCCAAAGATCACTGCAGTACCCCAATCATTACAGTACATTACCCCATAGATCACAGTGCAGTACCCCAATCATTACAGTACATTACCGCATGGATCACAGTACAATATCCCAATCATTACAGTACATTACCCCATAGGTCACAGTGCAGTACTCCAATTATTACAGTACATTACCTCATAGATCACAGTGCAATATCCCAATCATTACAATACATTACCCCATAGATCACAGTACAATATCCCAACCATTACAGTACATTACCCCAAAGATCAGAGTGCAGTACCTCAATCATTACAGTACATTATCCCATAGATCACAGTGCAGTACCCCAATCATTGCATTACATTACTCCATAGATCACAGTGCAATATCCCAACCATTAAAGTACATTACCCCATAGATCACAGTGCAATATCCCAATCAATACAGTACATTACCCCATAGAACACAGTGCAGTACCCCAATCATTACAGTACATTATCCCATAGATCACAGTACAACATCCCAATCATTACAGTACATTACCCCATAGATCACAGTACAATATCCAAACCATTACAGAACATTACCCCATAGATCACAGTGCAGTACCCCAATCATTACAGTACATTACCCCAAAGATCAGAGTGCAGTACCTCAGTCACTACAGTACATTACCCCATAGGTCACAGTGCAGTACTCCAATTATTACAGTACATTACCTCATAGATCACAGTGCAATATCCCAATCATTACAGTACATTACCCCATAGATCACAGTACAATATCCCAATCATTACAGTACATTACCCCATAGATCACAGTACAATATCCCAACCATTACAGTACATTACCCCAAAGATCAGAGTGCAGTACCTCAATCATTACAGTACATTATCCCATAGATCACAGTGCAGTACACCAATCATTGCATTACATTACCCCATAGATCACAGTGCAATATCCCAACCATTAAAGTACATTACCCCATAGATCACAGTGCAATATCCCAATCATTACAGTACATTACCCCAAAGATCACAGTGCAGTACCCCAATCATTACAGTACATTATGCCATAGTTCACAGTACAACATCCCAATCATTACAGTACATTACCCCATAGATCACAGTACAATATCCCAATCATTACAGTACATTACCCCATAGATCACAGTACAATATCCAAACCATTACAGTACATTACCCCATAGATCACAGTGCAGTACCCCAATCATTACAGTACATTACCCCAAAGATCACAGTGCAGTATCCCAATCATTACAGTATATTACCCATAGATCACAGTACAATATCCCAACCATTACAGTACATTACCCCATAGATCACAGTACAATATCCCAACCATTACAGTACATTACCCCATAGATCACAGTGCACTATCCCAACCATTACAGTACATTACCCCATAGATCACAGTGCACTATCCCAATCAGTACAGTACATTACCCCATAGATCACAGTATAATAACCCAACCATTACAGTACATTACCCCATAGATCACAGTGCAGTACCCCAATCATTGCAGTGCATTACCCCATAGATCACAGTGCAATATCCCAACCATTAAAGTACATTACCCCATAGATCACAGTTCAGTACCCCAATCATTACAGTACATTACCCTATAGATCACAGTGCAGTAAGCCCATCATTACAGTACATTACCCCATAGATCACAGTGCAGTACCCCAATCATTACAGTACATTACCCCATAGATCACAGTGCAGTACCTCAATCATTACAGTACATTACCCCATAGATCACAGTGCAGTACCCCAATCATTACCGTACATTACCCTATAGATCACAGTACAATATCCCAACCATTACAGTACATTACCCCATAGATCACAGTGCAATATCCCAATCATTACAGTACTTTACCCCAAAGATCACAGTGCAGTACCCCAATCATTACAGTACATTACCCCATAGATCACAGTGCAGTACCCCAATCATTACAGTACATTACCCCAAAGATCACAGTGCAGTATCCCAATCATTACAGTATATTACCCATAGATCACAGTACAATATCCCAACCATTACAGTACATTACCCCATAGATCACAGTACAATATCCCAACCATTACAGTACATTACCCCATAGATCACAGTGCACTATCCCAACCATTACAGTACATTACCCCATAGATCACAGTGCACTATCCCAATCAGTACAGTACATTACCCCATAGATCACAGTATAATAACCCAACCATTACAGTACATTACCCCATAGATCACAGTGCAGTACCCCAATCATTGCAGTGCATTACCCCATAGATCACAGTGCAATATCCCAACCATTAAAGTACATTACCCCATAGATCACAGTTCAGTACCCCAATCATTACAGTACATTACCCTATAGATCACAGTGCAGTAAGCCCATCATTACAGTACATTACCCCATAGATCACAGTGCAGTACCCCAATCATTACAGTACATTACCCCATAGATCACAGTGCAGTACCTCAATCATTACAGTACATTACCCCATAGATCACAGTGCAGTACCCCAATCATTACCGTACATTACCCTATAGATCACAGTACAATATCCCAACCATTACAGTACATTACCCCATAGATCACAGTGCAATATCCCAATCATTACAGTACTTTACCCCAAAGATCACAGTGCAGTACCCCAATCATTACAGTACATTACCCCATAGATCACAGTGCAGTACCTCAATCATTACAGTACATTACCCCATAGATCACAGTGCAGTACCCCAATCATTACAGTACATTACCCTATAGATCACAGTGCAATATCCCAACCATTACAGTACATTACCCCATAGATCACAGTGCAATATCCCAATCATTACAGTACATTACCGCATAGATCACAGTGCAGTACCCCAATCATTACAGTACATTACCCCATAGATCACAGTGCAGTACCCCAATCATTACAGTACATTACCCTATAGATCACAGTGCAATATCCCAATCATTACAGTACATTACCCGATAGACCACGGTGCAGTACCCCAATCATTACAGTACATTACCCTATAGATCACAGTGCAATATCCCAATCATTACAGTACATTACCCCATAGATCACAGTGCAATATCCCAATCATTACAGTACATTACCCCATAGATCACAGTGCAGTACCTCCATCATTACAGTACATTACCCCATAGATCACAGTGCAGTACCTCAATCATTACCGTACATTACCCTATAGATCACAGTACAATATCCCAACCATTACAGTACATTACCCCATAGATCAGAGTGCAATATCCCAATCATTACAGTACATTACCCCAAAGATCACAGTGCAGTACCCCAATCATTACAGTACATTACCCCATAGATCACAGTACAATATCCCAACCATTACAGTACATTACCCCATAGATCACAGTGCAATATCCCAATCATTACAGTACATTACCCCATAGATCACAGTGCAGTACCCCAATCATTACAGTACATTACCCCATAGATCACAGTGCAGTACCCCAATCATTACAGTATATTACCCTATAGATCACAGTGCAATATCCCAATCATTACAGTACATTACCTCAATCAGAGCCAATGCCCGCCCCCTCACAATGATTGACGTTCCTTGCGCCTATCAGATACACTAGTACCGCCCACCGCCGGTGATTGACAGTTCTGCGGATGACCCGGAAGTGGACGGCGGGTGGTGCTGACCCGGTGCGTCGTGGCTGCCACAGCAACGGGAAAGCGGAATGGAGAGCTGCGTGGAGGCGGTGAGTTAGTGACTCCCGCCAGGCCGGGAGGGATTATTTCTTACTATTATGGATAGGGGTGAGGGTAAGGGGATTGATATTGGCCTCAGTGCCCTGGGGTGAGGGTAAGGGGATTGATATTGGCCTCAGTGCCCTGGGGTGAGGGTAAGGGGGTTGATATTGGCCTCAGTGCCCTGGGGTGAGGGTAAGGGGGCTGATGTTGGCCTCAGTGCCCTGGGGTGAGTGTAAGGGGGCTGATATTGGCCTCAGTGCTCTGGGGTGAGTGTAAGGGGGCTGATATTGGCCTCAGTGCCCTGGGGTGAGGGTAAGGGGGCTGATGTTGGCCTCAGTGCCCTGGGGTGAGGGTAAGGAGGCTGATATTGGCCTCAGTGCCTTGGGATGAGGGTAAGGGGATTGATATTGGCCTCAGTGCCCTGGGGTGAGGGTAAGGGGATTGATATTGGCCTCAGTGCCTTGGGATGAGGGTAAGGGGATTGTTATTGGCCTCAGTGCCTTGGGATGACGGTACGGGGGCTGATATTGGCCTCAGTGCCCTGGGGTGAGGGTAAGGGGGCTGATATTTCCTCAGTGCCCTGGGGTGAGGGTAAGGGGGTTGATATTGGCCTCAGTGCCCTGGGGTGAGTGTAAGGGGGTTGATATTGGCCTCAGTGCCCTGGGGTGAGTGTAAGGGGGTTGATATTAGCCTCAGTGCCCTGGGGTGAGGGTAAGGGGGTTGATATTGGCCTCAGTGCCCTGGGGTGAGGGTAAGGGGATTGATATTGGTCTCAGTGCCCTGGGGTGAGTGTAAGGGGGTTGATATTGGCCTCAGTGCCCTAGGGTGAGGGTAAGGGGGTTGATATTAGCCTCAGTGCCCTGGGTGAGGGTAAGGGGGTTGATATTGGCCTCAGTGCCCTAGGGTGAGGGTAAGTGGGTTGATATTGGCCTCAGTGCCCTGGGGTGAGGGTAAGGAGGCTGATATTGGCCTCAGTGCCTTGGGATGAGGCTAAGGGGTTTGATATTGGCCTCAGTGCCCTGGGATGAGGGTAAGGGGCTTGATATTGGCCTCAGTGCCCTGGGGTGAGGGTAAGGGGATTGATATTGGCCTCAGTGTCCTGGGGTGAGTGTAAGGGGGCTGATATTGGCCTCAGTGCCCTGGGGTGAGGGTAAGGGGGTTGATATTGGCCTCAGTGCCCTGGGGTGAGGGTAAGGGGATTGATATTGGCCTCAGTGCCCTGGGGTGAGGGTAAGTGGGTTGATGTTCGCCTCAGTGCCTTGGGATGAGGGTACGTGGGTTGATATTGGCCTCAGTGCCTTGGGATGAGGGTACGTGGGTTGATATTGGCCTCAGTGCCCTGGGTTGAGGGTACGGGGGCTGATATTGGCCTCAGTGCCTTGGGATGAGGGTACGTGGGTTGATATTGGCCTCAGTGCCTTGGGATGAGGGTAAGGGGGTTGATATTGGCCTCAGTGCCCTGGGGTGAGGGTAAGGGGGCTGATATTGGCCTCAGTGCCCTGGGGTGAGGGTAAGGGGGCTGATATTGGCCTCAGTGCCCTGGGGTGAGGGTAAGGCGGCTGATATTGGCCTCAGTGCCCTGGGGTGAGGGTAAGGGGGTTGATATTGGCCTCAGTGCCCTGGGGTGAGGGTAAGGGGATTGATATTGGCCTCAGTGCCCTGGGGTGAGGGTAAGTGGGTTGATGTTGGCCTCAGTGCTCTGGGGTGAGGGTAAGTGGGTTGATGTTGGTCTCAGTGCCCTGGGGTGAGGGTAAGGGGATTGATGTTGGCCTCAGTGCCCTGGGGTGAGGGTACGGGGGCTGATATTAGCCTCAGTGCCCTGGGGTGAGGGTAAGTGGATTGATATTGGCCTCAGTGCCCTGGGGTGAGAGTACGGGGGCTGATATTGGCCTCAGTGCCCTGGGGTGAGGGTAAGGGGGCTGATATTGGCCTCAGTGCCCAGGGGTGAGGGTAAGGGGGTTGATATTGGCCTCAGTGCCCTGGGGTGAGGGTAAGGGGATTGATATTGGCCTCAGTGCCCTGGGGTGAGGGTAAGTGGGTTGATGTTGGCCTCAGTGCCCTGGGGTGAGGGTAAGTGGGTTGATGTTGGTCTCAGTGCCCTGGGGTGAGGGTAAGGGGATTGATGTTGGCCTCAGTGCCCTGGGGTGAGGGTACGGGGGCTGATATTAGCCTCAGTGCCCTGGGGTGAGGGTAAGTGGATTGATATTGGCCTCAGTGCCCTGGGGTGAGAGTACGGGGGCTGATATTGGCCTCAGTGCCCTGGGGTGAGGGTAAGGGGGCTGATATTGGCCTCAGTGCCCAGGGGTGAGGGTAAGGGGGCTGATATTGGCCTCAGTGCCCTGGTGTGAGGGTAAGGGGATTGATATTGGCCTCAGTGCCCTGGGGTGAGGGTAAGGGGGTTGATATTGGCCTCAGTGCCCTAGGGTGAGGGTAAGGGGGTTGATATTAGCCTCAGTGCCCTGGGGTGAGGGTAAGGGGGTTGATATTGGCCTCAGTGCCCTGGGGTGAGGGTAAGTGGGTTGATATTGGCCTCAGTGCCCTGGGGTGAGGGTAAGGAGGCTGATATTGGCCTCAGTGCCTTGGGATGAGGGTAAGGGGTTTGATATTGGCCTCAGTGCCCTGGGGTGAGGGTAAGGGGGTTGATATTGGCCTCAGTGCCCTGGGGTGAGGGTAAGGGGATTGATATTGGCCTCAGTGTCCTGGGGTGAGGGTACGCGGGTTGATGTTGGCCTCAGTGCCCTGGGGTGAGTGTAAGGGGGCTGATTTTGGCCTCAGTGCCCTGGGGTGAGGGTAAGGAGGCTGATATTAGCCTCAGTGCCCTGGGGTGAGGGTAAGGGGATTGATATTGGCCTCAGTGCCCTGGGGTGAGGGTAAGGGGATTGATATTGGCCTCAGTGCCCTGGGGTGAGGGTACAGGGGCTGATATTGGCCTCAGTGCCCTGGGGTGAGGGTACGGGGGCTGATATTGGCCTCAGTGCCCTGGGGTGAGGGTAAAGGTCTGTAGTTTGGGGTGAGAGTAAAGGGGCTGATATTGGCCTCAATGCCCTGGGGTCAGGGTAAGGCAGGTGCTGCTTACCTCTGCTTCTCATGGTAGTGGTATTGTTTGTGGGACCTTGCTGTGCAACAGGGGAACTCCCCTGCCATGGAATCTTTTACATCCACCTGAGTGCAGATGAGCCCTTGGCTTAACATTTCACCTGAAAGACTGTGTCGTCGACAGTGCAGCACTTCCTCAGTACTGCTCTCAAGCGTCAGCTCAGATTATGCATTCAAATCCTGGTATGGGCACCTTGAACTTCTGATTCAGAGGGTGAGCTCCACTGTGATAAACTGATGCTCTCATTTATTTCCTTGCTGTTTGTGGGAGCTTGCTGTGTGCAAATTTGCTTATTCATGTTACAACAGTGTTTACACTTCAAAGGTACTTGCTTGCAGCTGTAAACCCTCTGCGAGAATATCCTCCCACAGTTGAATAGTCATCAACATACTAACATTATGTTATGGAGGAACATAATTTCCTCAAAGGCAGACCAGCTGTCCTGGGGCTTGAACCCGACACTTAGCTGGTTCATGCATGAAGAATGGGAACCCGAGTGGGGTGTTGGAGGGATCAGCTACTATCTGCAGAACAGCACAGTAACGAGAGTAAACTCGTAGCAGATAGGGGGAAGGCACACCACATGGGTAAATATATTACCATTCAGTTCTCATTAAGTTCTGATGCTCTGATCATCAATACTTTTATTAGGATCTTTTTGCACTTTCTCCTTCTCTGAATGTTGTGATTTCTGTCACAACCTGGTTGCACTGGTTTGATAATTTAGATCTTACACTATTCAAATTTTCTTCAGGACCTGTGCACAAATCGTGATCCCAGGCTAACTTCTAGGGCAGTGCCCTGTTGGCAGTGTTGTTGAGTTGAACTACTGCTGCTATTTGCTGCCCTGTGTTTCAGCAACATTGTTGTTTGTGCTGACACCTCTCCAGCTCATAGTGGCAAGCCTGGTCACCAAGCAGCGCAAGAATCAGGAGAGCAATGGGCCCTATAGTTGGAACGGTGAGGTTTTTAAAGAGGCTTTTAAGTCATAGAATCGTATAGCATGGCAGGTGACCGTTCAGCCCATTGAATTTGTGCCATCTGTTTTGGAGAACAATCCAGTTAGTCCCACTCCCTTGCTCTTTCCCCATATCCCTACAATATTTTATCTTTTTCAAAGCGCAGTCCTGAAACCCAACTCTTGTCAGTGTCTCCAAACTGGTAAGACAGTGGTACAGGGAGGGCAGGAGGAAAGGAATGCAGGTGAGCTTTGCTATAACTGTACCATGAGTACTCTTGTACTCGGTGAATTCAGGGGATCCCCCGAGCCAGTTTTGTGTGGCTTTTGTCTCGATCTTATTCTGCCCTCATGCTGTTTGGATTCCTGGGTTTTTCTTTCCCTCTTTTTCTCCACTCATCCCCTTAAGGTGCTGATTCTTCCTCAACCCCACTCCCTTGGACACTGGTTTCTCTACCATTCTGTGGTCATTCTTCACCTGTTGATTCTATAAACAGTGAGCATTGACTGGCTCTCCCAGACAACCCAGTCCAGTCATTACCCAGTGTTGAGGAGTGGGAACCCTGACTGATCTCCCCCCGATCCTCCCAGTTCAGGGGAGCTGAGGGCAAATGAAACCAATTGCTTTCCTAGCTGAGATGGCGAACGTCAACATCTTGGGATTGAACCTGCAACTTTCTGGTCTGTAATGTGAAATTGCACCCTGTCATTGCCAACTGAGCTACCAGAGAGGCAGCCCAACATTCTCAAAATGTCATATGATTATGATAGCTCCAGTTTATGGCAGAAGGTGATCTGAATCAAATAAAGAGTTCATTCTGGTGACCAACTCAATTTTGGTATCATGAAGACCTTGGTGAGATTCTGATTTCCTGGCGGGAGAATGGTTGTAATCCTCTCTCTATCCCCTCTCTCTCACTACGAACATATCTTTCAGTGGGCAGGGAAGTGCCAGCTCGGAGAGGGCGAATTGGCAATGTGCTGTGTTTTGTGTTTGGTCACAAGATTTCCATCTGTCACAGCTGTCACGTGGACAGTAACCCTGCTAATCCCGTAGGTCAAAAGCTTTCTGAAGGTGGATTTAGTGGAGGATTAGTTCGAGGTAAGGTAGCTGCTGACCCACTTACCAAGGCTCGCGGATCACAGACACCATGAAGAAGAAACAAGTGGTGAGGCGCTGGAATTTTAAGTCGAATCTGGTAGAAAGAATGGGTGCTGGGAATACGCAGCAGGTCCACCTGCATCTGGAAAGAGGAAAGCAGGTCAATGTTTAGGTTGCAGTGAATCCCACTGGACACCACAAGAAATACTAACCTTCCTCCAGACACGATGGGGCTTTTGTAGATTTCTAGTGCTTCCTGTTTTTGTTTTGAATGCTGTTGACGGAGTGAGAGTCATTTGCAGCAGAAACCAGAGGATTCACTATGAACAACATACTGTAACCCATCCTTTTTCACACGAGGACTACCTAACCATTGCCAGCGCATTGCTGGAACCAGATCCATCTGGTGTGATAGCTAGTTCATAAGATTAGTCAATCACTGGTTAGTGGGATTGCTCAGTGAATGGTCTCGCTGGTTAGAGGGATTTATTACAAGTCTGCCACTGTATAAATTGGGGTACGCAACTGGCTGGTGCAGACTGTCGCTGTATAACACGGTTGCAGTATTAGCAGGTAGAGGTCTGTGACTGTATACTGGGCTACAGTACTATTGGGAACAGCTCTCTCATTGTATGACACTAACCACCACTGTGTAAATTCCTTTTAAATCCATCCAGTATTTCCTTGACTTGCCTCACACCGTGGCAGCCTAATTTATCAGCTGTTTCCTGGAAACCTAAACTAAAATTTGAAGAAAATGGAAGGATTTGCGTTTATGTAATTCCTTTCACAGCCTCAAAGAGGCTCACAGCCAACTAACTACTGTACTTTTGAAGTATATCCACCAATACCTAACAAACAACAATGAAATAAATGAGCAGTTAAAATGTTTTTGGAGCTATTGGTTGAGGCATGAATTTTGGCCAGAATATAAGGTGCTCTTTGTTCTTATTCAAGTAGTTCCATAGGATTATTTAGTTTCTCCTCCAGGGGCAGACAGAGGTGTGGTTTAACATTGTGACTGAAAAACAGCACTCTCAACAATGTCAACCTCGATTATGGCCCCAGGATGTTGTAATAATTGTACCAGGAGCTGTGACAGTGTGCCCCTGACGGCCTCTGGATGCCATAATGATAGCTTGTATCGGGAACTGAATGGCGTGCGTACAGCTTAGCTATGTTGCCCTTGTGTCAATGATTCTCTGTGATTTTCTTTCAGCGCCCACCACGTGCCCTTCCACCAGTGCCGAGGTAAGACTGCTGAATCTGACGCTGTAAGTGGGTCAGAAGACATATTAGTGTATCACTGCACTGTACCACTGGAGAGTAACAATAACTGGGGCTGAGATGGTAAATATTTGGAAAATCAGGGATTAATGACTAGTGGCTAACGTGACAGGAGCTTGAGTAGTGGGGCTGGATGCTAGGTCGAGGAGTAGTGGTGCCAAGGGCCAGTGCTGGGTTGGTGGCACTGGGTTAGTGTGTCTGGTTGTTGGATTGCTGGGCAGGGTGACTGGGGGCTGAGCGCTGGGTTTGTGAGGCTGCTTATTAGACCTTTGGGTTTGTGGGCTGTGTTGCTGGTGCTGGGTTAGTGCAGTTGCCTATCAGATCGGTAGGCAGTGGAGTACAGGGCTTGGCTGCGGGACTGGGGGCTAGATGGTGAGTTGATGGGGCTGGGTATTGGGCCAATAGTAAGTGATGCGGTATTGGGCCTGGGTGCTGGGTTGATGAGGCTGTGTAGTAGGACTGGGTGTTGAGTAGGTGGGTAGCGGGCTGAGTGTTGGGTAAGTGGGTAGCAGGCTGAGTGTTGGATAGTAGGCTGGCATGGAGTAGGTGGGTAGCAAGTTGGGTGTGGAGTAGGTGGGTAGTGGACTGGGTGTGGAGTAGGTGGGTAGTGGACTGGGTGTGGAGTAGGTGGGTAGTGGACTGGGTGTGGAGTAGGTGGGTAGTGGACTGGGTGTTGGGTAGGTGGGCAGTGGACTGGGTGTTGGGTAGGTGGGTAGCAGGCAGTGCGTGGAGTAGATGGGTAGCGAGTTGGGGGTGGAGTAGGTGGGTAGTGGACTAGGTGTTGGGTAGGTGGGTAGCAGGTTGAGCATTGGATGGGTGGGTAGCAGAATGGGCATTGGGTAGGTCAGTAGCAGAACCAGCATGGGGTGGGTAGTGAGCTGAGCATTGAGTAGGTGAGTAGCGGAGTAGGTGTTGAATGGATGGGTAGAGAGCTGGGCGTTGGGTGGGTGGGTAGCGGGCTGGGCGTTGGGTGAGTGGGTAGCGGGCTGGGCGTTGGGTGAGTGGGTAGCGGGCTGGGCGTTGGGTGAGTGGGTAGCGGGCTGGGCGTTGGGTGAGTGGGTAGCGGACTGGGCGTTGGGTGAGTGGGTAGCGGGCTGGGCGTTGGGTGAGTGAGTAGCGGGCTGGGCGTTGGGTGAGTGGGTAGCGGGCCGGGCGTTGGGTGAGTGGGTAGCGGGCTAGGCGTTGGGTGAGTGGGTAGCGGGCTGGGCGTTGGGTGAGTGGGTAGCGGGCTGGGCATTGGGTGAGTGGGTAGCGGGCTGGTCGTTGGGTGAGTGGGTAGCGGGCTGGGCGTTGGGTGGGGGGTAACGAGCTGGCCTTTCTGTAGGTGGGTAGTGGGCTGGGCGTTGGGTGGGTAGCAAGCTGGGGGTTGGGTGGGGGGTTAGCGGGCTGGGCATTGGGTGGGTGGTGGAATGAGTGTTGGGTAGGTGGGTAGCGGATTGGGTGTTGGGTCAGTGGGTAGCGGATTGGGTGTTGGGTTGGTGGGCTAGCAGGCTAGGCTTGGGTAGATGGGTGGCGGGCTGAGTGTTGGATAGGTGGGTAGCAGGCTGGATGTTGGATAGGTGGGTAGCATGCTGGAGGTTGGGTGGGTGGGTCGTGGGCTGGCTGTTGTGTAAGTGGGTAGCGTGCTGTGTGTTGGGTGGGTAGTGGGATGAGCGCTGTGTAGTTGAATTGTGGGCTGGGCACTGGGTGGGTGGTTAGTGGAATGAGCGTGGGGTAGGTGGGTAGCGGGCTGGACATTTGGTGGGTGGGTAGTGAGCTGAGCATTGGGTAGGTGGGTAGTGGGCTTAGCGTTGGGTAGGCGGGTAGCAGGCTGAGTGTTCAGTTCTCCCAGCTGGAACTGATGACCAAATGCATTTTTGCCATAATGTGATTGGGCATCCTTTTCCTTTGCTGAAAGATAATTATGAAGATTATTCTTTTCCAGCAATTTGATTGGGTGTTCTTTGGGGCAGGGGTGGAATTTGATGAGATAGGGAAATCTTTGTGTAATATGATGGATGGACAAACTCGGAGAGGAAGAGGACTGGGATGTAACCAATAAGGAAAAGAAAAAATCTTTGTGATAACTGATCTTGGAGTGCATGGGGAATAGGCTTCATGGTGCTATGTAGACCTGAAAACAGAGCTTCGATCACCGGTGGGTATTGGGTCACTCAGCCTCATGCCATCCTGCACAATAGTCTTATTGTCTTTGAGGTTGTGGGGACAGGGTGAATCAAGCATGGTTCCTGCTTTTAACTGAACTATCCTGTGATTCAGCTGCTGAATGGATGCCAGGTAAGGAGGAGATTTGACTTGGCAGTTGAATGCCCACCAACTCTTAATCTTTGGGCTGACATCAAGAATTAACAGTTGGGCAGTGCCAAGGGCTGGTCTGTGCCCATGAAACCCCATACCCCAATAAGAGTCAGCGCTTTCAGGATCGGAGGAGAGAAATCTGGAGGGAATATAAGGTTCTAGGTTAAATATGCAACTGGTACAGTTACCCATGGAGGTCTTGTGGCACAGTGGGTGGCATCCCTGCCGTTGAACCTGAAGCTCCTGGTTCAAGTCCCACTCTAGGACTTGACGACCAAGGAAGGTGCATTCGTAACGCGGCCAAACAGGTTGAGTATCAGCCTGTAAATCTTTCTAACACACGTCAATGGCAGGTGGTAAGAACAGGAGAGATTCCAAGTCAGCCAGGTGATGGAAAGAAAATTGGAGCCTCTACCACCACTATCCATAGCTCCTAGCCACAACATGGATGTAAAAGTGTATGTTGCCGCAGCAACTCGGACTCCTTGGAGGGGCTGGTTGGCTCAGTTGGCTGGACAGCCAGTGTGAATCAGGTTGCTGCCAACAGATCCCCTTTCCAGTTGGGGTGGATTTGCCTATGGAGGAGGTCGAGGTGCTGTGGGTTGGACCTGCCTTTGGGCAGAGAACTGGAGGAGACGACAGTAACCCATGCCCTATCTAACAATGGGAGATGCCATACTTTGTTGACGGCTGATTGTAACTCCTGTGTAAAGATTCATCTTCCTTTTGTAGATGAATGGACAGTATGTCTTGCCATCTTGTTAAATAATGTTATAGACTCCATTGGCAGAGACAGAGGATAAATGTAAGGGGGTTAATGTTGATGTTCTGTGAGGTGCTGACAAGAATCCATTTGGAACATTGTGTGTAATACTGGTACCCAAACATGCAAAGTGAAGTATTGCCTTTCAAACGGGGCAAACAAAGAGGATTCCAGATTTCAGGAATTTCAATTGTAAGGGAAGTTAAGCATGTTGAGTTTAATCTCTTTGTAAAAGAGAACATTATGAGATGATCTGGTTGAAATTTTCAAGATCGTGAAGCAAATTGAGAAAGTTGACAGAGGGGATTGTCCTCTATGGCAAAGGATTCAAATCTCAGGAGACAGGTTAGAAAATGACTAATTTAGGAGTAACAAGGGAAGTCAGGAGGAACATGTTCACTCAATGAGTGATTCAGTGGTAGAATACATTACTTTGGAAGAGTGGTGGAAGGACAGTATGATGGGATCAAGGGTCAATTAGGTGGGTGCCTGGAGGGAGAAGGGATTGCGGGACATGGTGAGGTTCTGGGTAGGTGGGTTTGAGGGACATGGCCAGAAGACTTATGGTTGGGGTTGTCCTCTGATAAAGCAGGGGAATTGTTGGTTCTTTTGTTAAGTAATGTTTTACAATGTGTGTGTGTGTATGTTCACCTTGTTTATTTTTCTTTTTCTGGCCTGATTGGAATGAAGCGCCAAAACCAAAGGTAGGCTTGTGTTACAACTAATTCCTCCCTGAGATATCAGTGACTGCTGATGTTATTGTACTGTCAGTTCTTGTTGAGTGAATTAACTATTTTAATTACCAGCAAAGAAATTACCTCGGTTGGACTAGGGCCCCCTGACAGAGGAAGGGAAAAGTTATTGACTGGAGTTGCTTCTCCCATTTGATGTCCAGTTACTGCTGCAGAAAGTTGCACATGCATGCGCACCAACGAAAAAACTGAATTGGGTGCAGCTGTCAGGGTTGTAGTTTTTACTAGCATTCACTGTCACAGTTTATACATGAAGCTACCAGAGATCAGCTGGTATCTGTGTACCCATTTGCCAGATAGAGATCTCCTTGGGAGAAGGAGGCAACAAACGTTAATGGGTTAGTTCAGAGTTTCTGCTTCGGGTGCAATTGGCGATTGTGGCACAAATTGCGCCCATTTTAAAGAATTTATTTCCTCCCTTCTGAGTTTCTGCTCAAACTCATTTGCTCAAGACAAAATGTGTCATAAACCACAGTGTTTTAAAATGTAATTTTATAGAAAATTGCTTTAAAAATATCTGCCATGCTATGCTGTGTGTATGTTGCTGTGGGAGAGGAAAACTTTATTCTAATGTCGAATTGTTTCTTATGAATATTGTACCTTTGTCCTCAGTTGCTGTGCTCATTGTCCATGTTTAGATAGGTGGAGTCTTAAATTGTTCCTGTTGGTGGTTAGTAACTGGCTGCCTTGTCTTTGTGTTGCCTCCATTACAGATGTACCTATAAACAAAACTAGAAAGAAAAAATCCCGAGCAAGCAATGGAGTGGGTAAGCTGCATCAAATGAGCATTTGCATCTGGTCTGTCTGTATCACAGATGCAACCACATCACTGGTTGTTCATCTTTATTTCCTCGCTGACTCCTGTGACTCTGTTCAGTAGCCGCCCTCCATGTCTCTAAACAAAAAATAAAAGTTAGGATCTGACTTGTCCAGCAGTAACATCAGCTAAGGTTGTAACAATATCTAGCAGTAGACATTTTGTTCTAGGCTGGTTGAGTACTCTACCTATTATGAACAGCCAGAGGAATATATTGTTTGATTTAGTCAGTAACAGATGAGCTACTGAGGTGTTTCTATGGATTTCAGGAGCGCTACAGAGGAGATTTCACTGAATATTATACAGACTAGACAGAACTGGGTGTAATAATGATTACTTGCATTACTTGTATTTTGTCTTTGAAATCTTCCTGCCCTGGGGCACTGAATCTTGCAGGAGGTGCGGTTTCATAGATACATGAAAGTCACCCATACCCACCATCTCCCACTAACCCCCCCCTATCCACACTGCACTGTCAGCCAGTGAGCATATGGGCGCTCAGTTATGGAGAGCCGAGTTCAATTGTGTCCACAGGAGCGAGGGCCCTGGCTGATTTGACTTCCCTTGGCAGAAGCTGAAGACAGTTGCTGAGTCCTCACTGTCACAGCCGCTGAAAATTGCTAATTTAGCACAGACCACAAGCCAATCTGGGCTTTCCCGATCTGTGCAACTCAGGTACACACTGCCCTTATGAACAGAGTCATCGGGTTGTGAAATAGACTCTTGCGTCTTCTTTGACTCTTGTCTGTCACTTCTTGTCCCTCAGATACACTGGTGAGCTCAACAGGGCGGCGCCATTCTGACAGCATAGAACCCCTTACCCCAGATCTTCAGGATACTGCTCCTCAGAAGAAAAAGAAGAAGAAAAAGTTACTGGCAGAGGCTGGTGAGTGGAGTCAGATTCCCCTGAACTGTGGAGTTCTTGGAGCGTAGAGCTTGGTTTGGACTGAAACAGTCCCTGATGTGTTAGACTTGAAACAACAGGCTTTGAGTTCAGCAATAGCGACACCCACACACATGGCGCTTAAGTGGGCATCAGTCAAGTGCGGTTTTCCAGAATTTGCCACTAACTTGACATCAAATTCACTTTAGCTTAAAATAGATACCGTTTAAGAGCACAGATTTTTTTTCTTTCAGAATCCAACTGGCCTACTGAGCTGCCCCACACAAACAAAAATCTTTCTAAGCAATCAGAGCTAGTCACTGTGCCCACCATGATTTTGGTAATCATGAGCATGTGTCCGATTAGTCCGTCACAATGCCATTGGGTAACAGTCTGAGCAGTAGGTACTGACCCTGATGCTTTACATCCTGTTGTAAATGTAGACTGAGTTAAATTCAGCACTGTGCGGATCATCAAGATGATCACTGTCACTTTATACTCCTCTCACTTGTGCTATTCCACATGCATTTCCTTGTGTTGATACTTTGTTCTTTCCTGTGTCAAAATGCTCAGGTTTGTTCATCCAGGCGAGCTAATGCTATGGGAACATAGGACTTAGGAGCCTACTCAGCCATTCAATATGTCCAAGGCTGATAATAAGATCTGTGCCTTTTTTCATTTGTCATCAATGATGCTGCTGTTTCAGTACAGTTTTTCTGTTCTAGGGCCTGAGAGAAACTGCCTATTGAATAATTAATGGAGCGGTTTCCCAAACCTAACTTAAGATACATCAAAATGCTAGGTCTATGTAGCTTTGCCAGACTATCTTTTAAGAAAGTAGCAGGTCACAGTAGCTGTTCCATTCCCAAGGGGGTTGCTCGGGCCTGCCTGGCCCCAAAGGGTCCTCTGAATATTATAGTGCCAAGAGAGGGGATGCCCTTCATACAGGAACCTGGCACCACTACCCAGCCTGGCCTGGATGTGACTTGAGTCCCAGACAATATGGTTGCTCAGGGCCAACTTGTGATGGGCAATAAATGCTGCATTTCCATCATTTCCCTCATCTTAAGAGCAAATATTGAAAAAGGACATTGTTTAAATCACTGCTGCCCGCCATCCCAACTGTACCAAACTTTCCTTATGATAGACTCACTGACCAGAGCACAGCTTAATGTAAAGCCGTGTTCAGAGGGTATGTTTAGCTGCCAATTAAGACATGCATTTAAAGCAATGTATCAGTTAGAGAGATGGCCACCAAGATATGGCTAATGACAAAATCAGGTTCTTTTCCTGTGGGAGGAGGAGACTTTAAAGTGACCTATTTGAAGCTGTCAAAATTATTAAGGTGCCTGATAAATTCAGTCAGTGCAAGCTGTTCCCTATTGTTCATGTTCCAAGGGATGTGGGTTTAAAAATGAGCGAATAATGAGCTCAAAGCCAAGTCTTGCAAGAAGCAGGGAGAGCTTATTCATTCAAAGGGGACATGGTTGTGGAATAAGTTACAATGGAAGGGTAGTGTGGGGGACAGTACACATGGGGTCATGAGCTCTAGAGAGAGAGGGAAAGGGATATTATCAGATGGTGATAGGTGGTGTTGAGGGATATGGTCAAAGGTTGGCAGGTGGAGGTTAAAGCATAAAATGAGCAGATGGATAGCCTAGTTTGTGGTATATGGTGTGAAGGTGGGTCGATGGGGCTGGGGATGAGGTCAGATGATGGGTCAGTGTGGTTCAAGTATATGGTGAAAAGATGCCTAATTGGTGGTGTTCCTGTCATTTCTTCTTATGACTGTACCAGGTGTGGCTGGCTGTGCCCTTGTGTCTGTGCCAGGTGTCGGTTCCTGTGCCCATGCCTGTTGCCACATTCCTGAATGTACTCCTGCATGTCTGTGCCAGGTACGGGTACTGATGACTATTCTGAACCCAAAACCTGTGGTGTGTTTATTGGTGTTGCACCAGCCAGTGTCTTCCTCCACTAGACCTTCTCCTGGCCTGGAGAAGCTTCAGATTAAAGTATTGGAAAATAAAACGACTCCTCTGGCAACGTCTAATTGTAAGCCTACTATTTGTTATAGAATTGGAAACCTCCTTCAGCCAACGTAATGCCTCTGACGTGTGCAATTTATACACTGGGCCAGATGATGAAGTTTCCCGGAAAATCAAGAAGAGAACCAAGTGAGTGTCAATAACCATGCCAGACCTGTGGTGGGTTTTGAGTCTGCCTTTGATATTCTCTTGAGTATCCTAGGCTTTAAGAATAGGGGCACAGAGTACAAGTGCAAGGAGATTATGTTAAACTTGTATAAAAGACTGGTTTGTTCTCAGCTGGAGTACTGCGTCCAGTTCTGGATGTCACACTTTGGCGAGGATATAAAGGCATTAGAGAGAGAGAGAGAGAGAAAAGATTCACAAGAATGGTTCCAGGGATGAGAAACTTCAGCTATGTGGATAGATTGGAGACATTGGAACTGTTTTCCTTGAAGAAGAGAAGGTTGAGAGTAGTTTTGATATTGAAATTCAAAATCATGAAGGGTCTGAACACAGTAGATAGGGAAAAACTATTCCCACTGGTGGAAGGATCAAGAACCAGAGGGGGCGTAGATTTAAGATAACTGGCAGATGAAGCAATGGAGGCATGGAAAGAAACTTTTCACACAGCGAGTGGTTCAGATCTGGAATGTGCTGCCTGAGTGCGCTCAAGAGGGAATTAGATTATTTGAAAAGAAAGAATGTACAGGGTTATGGGGAGAGAGTGGGGAACGGCACTAGGTGAATTGTTTATTCAGAGAGCCAGTGCAAACATGATGGGCTGAATGGCCACCTCCTGTGCTGTAACTATTCTGTGAGAATGCAGTGGTGCTGGTTACAACTGTATGTGCTCCAAATATCTTATGTTTCAGCATGTTCCAGTACTGCTCAATATCTGATAAATTGGCAGTGTAATCTTGAGCTGTAGCCATTTGAACCCCTTGTAATTAAATTAGCTGTGTATAATCTGAAGGACTTCCGTCATTTAAGAAAATGTTATATTTTACACACGCGAGTGTACAGAGTAACATTTTCAATTAAATTCCTCTTGCTTTACTCAATTCTCGCTTCAGAAACCATGAGCACTGATGTGGACTGATTTACTTGATGTTCCATTACCTTTCTTGCTGGACAATTATTGATTGTGAAAAAATAAATAAATATCGGCTTCAGGTATCTTAGCTTCCAGCTCCAATCACAGACCTGTACCTATCAGTTTCTGTATAAAACTTGCTTAACCTACTTCTCATTTCTGCCTATTTAACCTAGTCCCACATAACAGCAGACATTATCCCTGGCTCACCAACCAAAGCAACAAACTGCTCACCTCAGAGTTATTCTGAGCAGACGCCTCAAGCAGTGCCCATGCGAATCAGACAGTCCACGCCACAGCGAGTGTGGACCACTGGTTGGCCCTCAAGTATGAAATGAAATGACTTGATGGTTGCCTGGATGTCCAGGACTCTCCAGCTTTACTGCAGATTCACCAATGATGTCAGTCTCTTTTTTTTCCTTTTTTTTAGATCGTGCATAAATGCACCTTTAAACATACACAGTTCTGCAACCCTTCCCTTGAAGGGGAAAAAAAACCCCCAAAATTGACAAGAACATGAAAAGTTGCTGGGAAAATGAATTAAAATGGATAGCAGCAGCTGAAGATTTAGCACTGGTGGATACGGCTGGTGGCTCTCTGTGTGCTGTAATTTCTATTATCTCTAAGCTAGCTTTCCTTTGTTTAAAGCGATCCGATTTAGAAACGTAGTCAGAATCCGAATCTATGTTCTTCAGCTCTGCTGTTCTCTGTGACCCTCTTCAAAGTAACAATTGACCCAGTAGCAACATTTTTAACCTATGTTATCCCTGATGATCAGCCATGATCAGGTTGAATGGCAGAGCAGGCTAGGTGGGCCACATGGCCCATTGCTCCTATTTCTTAGGTTCAAGGTCCTCCGTGGAGGCACAGTTCTGGATAGCATACCCAGATGGTCCGACCTCAATGTCGTGGCTCCCTTTAAACCTGGATCATTGCCCGTGTATGGAGTCAAATGCAGATTTCCTCACCTATTGTTTAGTCAATCCCCTTGCAAGCCATTTGACACGTAAGTAAACAGAGAAGAACACCCCGGAGAAGTCGAAATTTTTTTTTTAAAAAACTAAAATGATAAAAATGCTCAGTATTTGGAAAACTGGATAACGCTCTGGGTGAAAACTCTCCGTTATGATCTGTCAATGGCAACGGAACTTGCGGAAGCCCAGGTCCGTTCTGTCAACATGCATTTACTCACATCCCGTGTTGTGTCAAGATCCTCTACCATGAAGGTAATAATGGAAATGTGCTGCTCTCATTTGTCCATGTGTGTGTCTGGGGGACTTGCATGACAAACCCCCATCCCACTCTACTGCTACATCGTAGGCAGTTTTGTATTGGTGGTGTGTCATGATTGACCAATGTACGATACTCCTATTGCCAACGGAGCAGTGTCAATCTAAAGAAAGATTTACGTTTACAGAGTACCATTTGTGACCTCAGAACATCCCATAATACTTTAAAATGTAGAGAAATATATCAGCCAGTTTGTCCATAGCATGATCCCATAAACATCTGTGAGATAAAAACCTCGGTAAACTGTTCTGGTGGTGTTGGTTGAGGAATATAGAGAACTCACCTGCTCTTCAAATATTGTTAATGGTTTGTTAATTATACTGTTAGGATATATAGATGAAGGGCATTGCTTAATTAAGCACTTGGAGTATGTATATATAAGGGACAAATCCTTCCAATACTGTGGGGCACCAGGGAGCTGGAGTGATTTATCAGCCCTCAGAACCACATTTTGTCTTGATTCGATAAGTTTCCTTCAAGATTTTTGTCTTCTATTACAGTGCCCCTTTGACTTTAATTCGATTTGTTAATTTGACCTTTTTTCTTAGATCTTGCTTAAAAGACCATAAATAGGGGACACACCCTTCCATGGCCGGTAGGCACCACGAGGGCTGGAGTGCTTCACTGGCCTGCAAGACCACATCTTGATTTAGTTAGATAAGTTTTCTTTGGGGTTTGGTTCTATTACAGTGCCCCTTTAAGGGGCTATCACTTTGGTTTGTTAATTTGCCCATTTGCTTATTATGGTGCTCAAAAGAGTATAAATAGAGGAGAGCTGGGACACTGGGTGTGTGGGATGAGAGCTGTGAGACCGAACAAAGTCGGTAAACCCTCTTGATAAAGAAAATCCCTTTGTCTTGGTTTCGGCTTCACCAATGGCTTGGACCCTGTTAACCATATTGCCATGCAAAATTTTACATCCATCAGAGAGGATCTCAGTTCCATGTCAAATCCGAAAGATGGCACCTTTAACAGGACACGTCTCCTTCGGTACTGCAATGAAGTGTCAAACTGGAATTTTTTTTATGGGCCTGCGCTAGCTAGGCCAGACTATATTGCTCATCCCTAATTGTCCTTGAGAAGGTGGCGGTGAACTGCCGCCTTAATGTGTTGCAATCCATGGATCCACAGATCCGTCGTGGCTCTTGTGTTACGGTCCCGCCTCTGAGTAAGAACGCCGTGGATTCAAACCCTGTTCCAGGAATTTGAGCACACAATCTAGGCTGACACTTCACTGCCCAGTTTCCTCCCTCCTGCGCACGTGAGTGCAATCGCCGAGCCCCAGCTGAGATAAGATCAGATAACAGTGCAGACTGGGGTGGGACAAGACCTTCTGATCAATGTTGCTTGGCTCCTCACTAACGAATTCACTCATTCTCACAAGTGATTGAGAAGTTGAAAACCTTTCATTAAGTGATCTTTCCTCATAAGATTCCTTAATAAAATGGCACATTCAGAGAACGGTTCTAACACTGCATTGTTTAAAAAAAAACAGGAAAGCTCGGCCGGTTGATCACAGCAATGACCTTGAAGTGGAGGAGGAGGACATTATCGGTGACGGGCAGGCTCCCCGACCCCAAGGTCCTATTTTTTCCATAACAGCTGGTTCCAGCCAGCCTGTGGACAAAGTGTTTCTTGAACGAAGCCGTAAGTAATTGTGCTGGCTCTCAGTGGCACATTTTGGTATTCAAGGAGAGTAGTTTGGCCATGTGGGGGGGGGGTTGCTGGGGGAGTTTAAAAAAAATCATAAACACTGTGAAGGAAATCTATAAAAGGGACTAGGCATTCATAGTATGATGTAGTATTTAAGCACCCAAACAGATCATTCGACCCAACTCTGGTCCATGTCCATAAAAACAAAAAACTGCGGATGCTGGAAATCCAAAACAAAAACAGAATTACCTGGAAAAACTCAGCAGTCTGGCAGCATCAGTGGAGAAGATGCTGCCAGACCTGCTGAGTTTTTCCAGGTAATTCTGTTTTTGTTTTGGTCTATGTCCATGTTTATGTTCCACACAAACCTCCTCCCACCCTTCTTCACCTAACCCAATCGACATATCCTTTATTCATTTCTCCTCAATGTGTTTATCTAGCCTTCCCTTGAATGCATCTGTGCTCTTCATCTCAACCACTCCTTATGGTAGCTAGTTCCACATTCTCACCACACTTTAACGGCTTCTCCTGTATTACTATTGGATTTATTAGTGACTAGTTCTGGTTTGATCCACTAGTGGAACCACCTTCTCTAATTTGCCCTATCAAACCCTTTCATAATCTTACAAACCTTATCAGGTCGTCCCTTGGTTTTCTCGTTTCTAGAGAAATGAAACCCATCCTTTTCAAACTTTCCTGGTAGCTATAACCCCTCTGTTTTGGTTCTTTGCTGTTCCTTCTTCTATTCCATTGATAATTTAGGTTTAAGAAGTACAAAACTTAATTTAATAATTTCTCTTTGCCTTTCTAATTGATTTTTGACTTTCTGAACCTTTTCGTGGTCACTTTCGTCATCCTCTTTGTGATTTCTATGATTCGTACCATAATGATGTGAAAGAGGCGATATCAAGAACAGCAATACTCAGGGCAACAGATCCATTTGGGGATTAAAACAGCAGTATTATTGTTGGAAAGAGCAGATCTCAAGAAAGGAATTCAGGGGACCAGTGGTCTTGTTATAGAGAAAGTTTTAAGTAGCGATATCCTTGCTGAGGGGAGAGGGCTTAATCCCATCCTCGTGTTTAAATTTCTCAATGGCCTAACTGCTCCCTATTTCTAACCTCTTCCAGCCCTCTGTATTCCTCCAATACTGACCTCTTACATGTTCCTGGCTTCCTTTGCCCCACCATTGGCAGCCTTCAGTTGTCCAGGTTCTAAGCTTTGGAATTCCTTCCCTCAACCTCTCCACCTCTCTTTTCCTTTAAGACGTTCTCTAAAACTTTCCACTTTGACCAAACCTTTGCTCACCCATCCTGATCTCCTCCTTTGGCTCAGTGTCAATTTATGTTTGATAACACCTGTGATAACCTGTGAAACGCCGTAGGACAGTTGGCTATGTTAAAGGCATCATGTAAATTCAAGTAGTTGTTAGCTCTTCACATCACAGAATCACAAGAGATGTTATAACACCGAAGGAGGCCATTCAGCCCATCGTATCTGAACTGGCTCTCCGAATGAGCATTATGACTCAGTGCGATTCTCCTGCCTTTTCCCCGTAACCCTGCACATTGTTTCCATTTAAATAATCATCTAATGCCCTGTTGAATGCTTTAATTGATCCTGCCTCCACCACACTTCCAGGCAGTGCATTCCAGACTCGAATCACGTGCTGTGAGAAAAAAAGTATTTTCTCTCATTGCATTTGCTTCCTTTGCAAAACACAAATCTTTGCTCTCTCTTTCTTGATCCTTTTGCAATCGGGAACAGTTTCTCCCTATCTACTTTGTCCACCTCCCTCCTTTTGAACATCTCAATCAAATCTCCTCTGAGCCTTCTCTTCAAGGAGAACAGTCCCAGCTTCTCCAAACTATCTTCATAACTGAATCTTCTCCTCCCTAGAACCATTTTTGTAAACCTCTTCTGCACTCTCTCCAATGCGATCAGAATCCTTCCTAAAGTGTGGTGTCCAGAACTGTACACGGTACTCCAGCTGAGGTCTAACTAGTGTCCTATGAAAGTTCAGTGAACCCTCCTTGCTTTTGAACTCTATGTCTCTATTAATAAAGCCGAGGATACTGTATGCATTACTAACTGCTCTCACCATCTGTCCTGCCATCCTTTATGATTTATGCACATATACACTCGGGTCTCTCTGCTCCTGCACACCCTTTGGAGTTGTACCCCTTATTTTATATTGTCTCTCCACGTTCTTGCTACCAAAATGAATCGCCTCACTTCTCCACATTGAACTTCATCTGCCACCTATATGCCCACTGCACCAACTTGTCTTTGTCCCTTTGAAGTACTACACAGTCCTCACAGTTTACAATGCTTCCAAGTTTTGTATTATCTGCAAACTTTGAAATCATTCCCTTGCACACCAA
The DNA here is from genome assembly GCA_026770705.1 of Isurus oxyrinchus. Lineage (NCBI taxonomy): Eukaryota > Metazoa > Chordata > Chondrichthyes > Lamniformes > Lamnidae > Isurus > Isurus oxyrinchus. The sequence goes on from JANJGN010000014.1 coordinate 8,045,660, forward strand.
GATCGAGATCATTAATATATAACAGGAAAAGCAAGGGTCCCAATACCGGGGAACTAGGAAGAGTTTCTCTGGGGAACTCCACCAGAAACCTTCCTCCAGCCCGAAAAATATCCATTACTGGCTGTTTCCTATTACTCAGCCAATTTTGCATCCACATTGCTCCTTTCCCTTTTATTCCATACATCTGTATCTCAGAGAGTAACTGGGTGACTTGGCACCTAAAGTCTCTGTGCAAAGGTATGCAGGAGTCAGTGGGAATGAATCAGCCTCTCGTTCGCCTGTTTTGCCCTAAGATCTTTAGGCTTGGACCGTGAGTTTCCCTGTGAAGCTATCAGCAGCTCTGCTTCCTCATGGTAAAATGTTGCCCATTTCTTCCACAGGTCGGTTTCAGGCCACAGATAGGACAGAGATGCAGAAAGTTCCTGAGTCAATCGATGTATACATGGAGGTCAAGTACATCTTGACAACCAGAGATGTCTCTTTGCAGGCACACCGTGGATTCAGGTAAAGGGAATAAACTCTCAGTTCCCCGTTGTGACCACAGCACGGATTGTACCAGGAAATCAGAGCTGCATCATTTTAACTCTTTCCACCTGAGATTATTTTGGCTCTTTAGGTCACTCTCATTGGGAGTGCCAGTTGTCTAGATCTTTCAGAGTGTTTACCTTTGCCTCAGTAGGTTTTTGATAATGTGCCCAGGAAAATTAATGGCAAATCCTGGATGCTAATTGTGCTTATGTACTGGACTAGCTAATGCTTCTGTTTAAAAACCCTTACACTAATACAGTGCTTTGCACAACCTCAGGGTGTCCAAAGGTGCTTTACTGCCAATGAAGTACTTTTGAAATGTATTCACTGTTGTAAAATGGGAAACATAGCATCCAACTTGCACACTGTTAGATCCCACAAACAATCTGATAAATAACCAGAACTCACCTCTTTTTCAAATTGCGGTTTGATGATTCATTCGGAATTGAAGGCCGATATATCCTTCCCAAGGTGTGGTGCGCAGAACTGAAGGAGATACTACAGATGAGCTCGAGCCAGAGCTCTGTACAACTGAAACATAGTCCAGCCCTCTTGAGATAAAGGCCGACTTTTCATTAATCTTCTTAATTATTGATTTTACCTGTCTATTAACTTTGAGATTTCTGTACTTGGACTCCAAACTCCTCAACATTTAGGAAAAAAAAACTGATGTATTTTTCTTGAGTCCAAAGCAAATGACCTCACACTTTCCCATATTGAACTCCACCTGCCACAATATTTCACTCTCACTGAATCTATCATGGGTTACATAGAGAGTAAAGCTCCCTTTGCACTGCCCCATTAAACAGTCGCTGGGCAGGTACAGCACGATGCAGGGTAAGGCTTACCCCCTGCCTTGTTCCCAACAGTGGGAGAATGTCCCTTTGTATAGCATTTTCCAACTCCCTCTCCAGGCACTCTGTGGCCTCTTTGAGTGATATTCCTAGTTAGGTCCAAATTTTGTGCTGTGGCCCATGTGTCTAAGCTGTCAATAAAAACAAAATACTGTGGACGCTGGAAATCTGAAATAAAAACAAAGTGCTGGAAATACTCAGCAGATCCGGCAGCTTCTGTTCTGAAACAGTCATATTTGACTCTACGTTTACCCTGTTTCGTTCACAACAAATGCTGCCAGACCTGCTAAGTATTTCCAGCATTTTCTGCTTTCATGCCCAATCGATTGGCTGGAGCTAATGTAGATCCCAACATCCTGGAATGGAGAAACACGCAATTGACCAGGAGAACGCTGGCTGCATCCATTGAGTCTTCTCGGTGTTTCTGATTTCACTTTAAATGATCTTCCTTCGACATGTAAGGATGTGTTGCTGGGAATGTAATTAATGGCATCATGTTTCAGAAGATGCATTACTTGAAGCTAAACCCACTTTGTTCCCTCTTCCCCTCAGGATAATCGGGCTTTTCTCACAAGGGTTTCTTGCCGGATACATGGTGTGGAATATCATCGTAGTTTATGTGCTGTCGGGTAACAATTTCTCTGCACTCCCAAATCTACTGCAACAGTACAGCATGCTAGTCTACCCGGGCCAGTGCCTCCTGTACATGCTGCTTGCCATCAGTACTGTCTCTGCATTTGACAGGTAACAAGGGAAGGGAAGGATAGATATTTGTCAATAATTACAGGCCCCTGAGGATTCCCTGAAATGTGGGCCGAACTGCGTAGGGGTCAGCTTCCACCACTGTCTGTGTGCAATTCGTTCATTGATCATATGTCAGCTAAAATTTTCCCAGGCGATTCAAGTGATGTCAGAGACAATGCTGCTAGCATTTATTGAAGGGACACTTCCCCTCCATTTTCTTCCTTCTGGCACCTTGAGGACTGCCGCACCACAATGCATCACAGAATGATAGGATGGGGGTTTGTGCCTGTGATTCCCACCCCACAGTGACTGGGTTGTGCCTGTGATTCCCACCCCACAGTGACTGGGTTGTGCCTGTGATTCCCACCCCACAGTGACTGGATTGTGCCTGTGATTCCCACCCCCCAGTGACTGGGTTGTGCCTGTGATTCCCACCCCACAGTGACTGGGTTGTGCCTGTGATTCCCACCCCCCAGTGACTGGGTTGTGCCTGTGATTCCCACCCCCCAGTGACTGGGCTGTGCCTGTGATTCCCACCCCACAGTGACTGGGTTGTGCCTGTGATTCCCACCCCACAGTGACTGGGCTGTGCCTGTGCTTCCCACCCCACAGTGACTGGGCTGTGCCTGTGATTCCCACCCCCCAGTGACTGGGTTGTGCCTGTGATTCCCACCCCACAGTGACTGGGCTGTGCCTGTGATTCCCACCCCACAGTGACTGGGTTGTGCCTGTGCTTCCCACCCCACAGTGACTGGGCTGTGCCTGTGCTTCCCACCCCACAGTGACTGGGCTGTGCCTGTGCTTCCCACCCCACAGTGACTGGGCTGTGCCTGTGATTCCCACCCCACAGTGACTGGGTTGTGCCTGTGATTCCCACCCCACAGTGACTGGGTTGTGCCTGTGATTCCCACCCCACAGTGACTGGGTTGTGCCTGTGATTCCCACCCCACAGTGACTGGGCTGTGCCTGTGATTCCCACCCCACAGTGACTGGGTTGTGCCTGTGCTTCCCACCCCACAGTGACTGGGCTGTGCCTGTGATTCCCACCCCACAGTGACTGGGCTGTGCCTGTGATTCCCACCCCACAGTGACTGGGTTGTGCCTGTGATTCCCACCCCACAGTGACTGGGCTGTGCCTGTGATTCCCACCCCACAGTGACTGGGTTGTGCCTGTGATTCCCACCCCACAGTGACTGGGCTGTGCCTGTGATTCCCACCCCACAGTGACTGGGCTGTGCCTGTGATTCCCACCCCACAGTGACTGGGCTGTGCCTGTGATTCCCACCCCACAGTGACTGGGTTGTGCCTGTGCTTCCCACCCCACAGTGACTGGGCTGTGCCTGTGATTCCCACCCCACAGTGACTGGGCTGTGCCTGTGATTCCCACCCCACAGTGACTGGGCTGTGCCTGTGATTCCCACCCCACAGTGACTGGATTGTGCCTGTGATTCCCACCCCACAGTGACTGGGTTGTGCCTGTGATTCCCACCCCACAGTGACTGGGCTGTGCCTGTGATTCCCACCCCACAGTGACTGGGTTGTGCCTGTGATTCCCACCCCACAGTGACTGGGCTGTGCCTGTGATTCCCACCCCACAGTGACTGGGCTGTGCCTGTGATTCCCACCCCACAGTGACTGGGCTGTGCCGCTGATTCCCACCCCACAGTGACTGGGTTGTGCCTGTGATTCCCACCCCACAGTGTCTGGGTTGTGCCTCTGATTCCCACCCCACAGTGACTGGGCTGTGCCTGTGATTCCCACCCCACAGTGACTGGGCTGTGCCTGTGATTCCCACCCCACAGTGACTGGGCTGTGCCTGTGATTCCCACCCCACAGTGACTGGGCTGTGCCTGTGATTCCCACCCCACAGTGACTGGGCTGTGCCTGTGATTCCCACCCCACAGTGACTGGGCTGTGCCTGTGATTCCCACCCCACAGTGACTGGGCTGTGCCTGTGATTCCCACCCCACAGTGACCAGATGTGAATGTGATTTTCCTCGTACTTTGGGAGCAACACCCGCAGAGAAGCACATTTTAAATGGATTGAAATAGACGGGTGCTGTTTGTACCCAATTTTCCCTAGACAACTCACATGCATCACTTTATGTAGAGGTTTGGAAGCAGGGAGCGCATGTCTGGTATTGGCAGAATAAGCGACATTTAAAAGAAAGACCTAATTAAAGGGGAGTCTCAGAACAAAGGGGACAAAGCTAATGGGTGCTTTTGGAAAGCTCGGAAGACATATTGATCTTGGCAGTGGCAGCCATGGCCAAAGATGAAGGCGGAGGGGTCTAAGAACTGAAGAGCGAGGAAACCCAGGGAGCAAGGGCGCGTCTGCAGGGAATGACAGAGAGGTCAAGTGGGGGTGTGACGATGGTGACAGCCATTTGTTTGTCTGTACTGTCTTCAAGGAGATGGAGCCAACTTTCACTCCACTCGGAAAGCTAGCAACGTGCTTGCCTGTTAGTCGCAAGGTCCTTGCTGCAGGTTGCACAGGTCTACAGCTGCCTGTCTGCTGACCTGGTCCCACTGTCATTGTCCAAGTAACTGTGCCAGAACCTACTGATACGGTTGGTGACATCGTGGTTAGTGGAGCCAGTTCGAGCACATGGTCTGTTCATCTGCAGCACCTGCGTTTGAGCAGTAAAAGTGTGACTCACTGTGACTGCGGTACTTCCACAGGAGGATCAATGGCTCATCAGGCATTCCCAAGCCTGCTTGATGCCAACCAATCTACTATCTTTAATTCACCCGGAAATAGGACCGATCCTCTCTGCCTGCATTTGAGTGTGTGAGGATAGCAGCTGCTTCACACAGATAGTGCCTCTTTGACCTTGTCCAGTTCCCCCTTTTGTAAACTTCTTATATAGGAGATTTCAATTTTCATCACTACTGAAATCAGATCAATCCAGTCAAGGACTGAGACAATCTAAGGACTATTAGAGGAGGAAACAATCATAATAAAGCAGTCAAAAGTTGATTAACTAATTACAAGTCCTGCCTACATACCTGGGCCTGCAAATCCACCAGCACTTCAGCAGTATCCCTACAACCTGCACAGATGTCTTCTGGAAAAGTTTTCCGCACCCGAATATACATGGCCATCTCTGATCCCAAACATAAAACTCTTGCCTCCATGAAGTTTTTGCCCCTCTCCCTGAAACTTAGCCTAAGATGGGGCGAGTTCTAATGGGACAGAACTTCCTCCCACCATGATGAAGCAGTTCTTCCTACATTTAACCTAAGGCAGCTTCGTTTGGATTTGAGCTATTTTAAACCACCAGGAGTATTAAAGTCACAAGTTCCCTGTTTGTCAAACTCTGCTTTCATTTGGTGTAAGATCCACAGAGCGCTACTGCTTTGTGGATGTTTAATCAATAACCTGCATTGGGTATTCGACGGCTGTGTGCCAAGTGGATGATCCATCTCGGCCTCCTCCGGAGGTCCCCAGCATCACAGATGCCAGTCTTCAGCCAATTCGATTCACTCCACATGATATCAAGAAATGGCTGAAGGCACTGGATACTACAAAGTCTATGGGTCCTGACAATATTCCAGCAATACTACTGAAGACTTATGCTCCAGAACTTGCCACACCCCTAGCCAAGCTGTTCCAGTACAGCTACAACACTGGCATTTACCCGGCTATGTGGAAAATTACCCAGGTATGTCCTGTACACAAAAAGCAGGACAAATCCAACCTGGTTAATTACTGCCTCATCAGTCTACTCTCCTTCATCAGTAAAGTAATGGAAGGGGTCATCAACAGTGCTAACAAGCAGAGCTTACTTAGCAATAACCTGTTCACTGACACCCAGTTTGGGTTCCGCCAAAGCGACTCCTCTCCTGACCTCATTAAAGCCTAAGTTCAAACATGGACAAAAGAGCTGGACTCCTGAGGTGAGATGAGAGTGACTGCCCTTGACATCAAGGCAGCATTTGGCAGAGTGTGGCATCAAGGAGTCCTAGCAAAACTGGAGTCGATGGGAATCAGGGGGAAAACACTCCACTGGTTGGAGTCATACCTAGTACAAAGGAAGATGGTTGTGGTTGTTGGAGGTCAGTCACCTCAGCTCCAGGACATCACTGCAAGAGTTCCTCAGGGTAGTGTCCTAGGCCCAACCATCTTCTGCTGCTTCATCAATGACCTTCCTTCCATCATAAGGTTAGAACTGGGGATGTTCGCTGATGATTGCACAATGTTCAGCAACATTCGTGACTCCTCAGGTACTGAAGCAGTCCATGTCCAAATGCAGCAAGGCCTGGACAATATCCAGGCTTGGGCTGGCAAGTGGCAAGTAACATTCGCACCACACAAGTGTCAGGCAATGTCCATCTCCAACAAGAGAGAATCCAACCATCGCCCCTTAATGTTCAATGGCATTACCGTCACTGAATCCCCCACTATCAACATCCTGGGGGTTACTATTGACCAGAAACTGAACTGGACTAGCCGTATAAATACTGTGGCTACAAGAGCAGGTCAGTGGCTAGGAATCATGCGACGAGTAACTCACCTTCTGACTCCCCAAAGTCTGTCCACCATCTACAAGGCACAAGTCAGGAGTGTGATGGAATACTCCCCACTTGCCTGGATGAGTGCAGCTCCAACAACACTGAAGAAGCTGGACACCATCCAGGACAAAGCAGTCTGCTTGATTGGCACCACATCCACAAATATTCACCCCCTCCAACACCGAAGCACAGTAGCAGCAGTGTGTACCATCTACAAGATGCACTGCAGGAATTCACCAAGACTCATCAGACAGCACCTTCTAAACCCACGACCACTACCATCTAGAAGCATAAGGTCAGCAGATACATGGGAACAGCACTACCTGGAAGTTCCCCTCCAAGTCACTTACCATCCTGACTTCGGAGATAAAACACCTTTCCTTCACTGTCACTGGGTCAAAATCCTGGAACTCCCTTCCTAACAGCACTGTGGGTGTACCTACACCACATGGACTGCAGCAGTTCAAGAAGGCAGCTCACCACCATCTTCTCAAGGAGCAATTAGGAATGGGCAATAAGTGCTGGCCCAGCCAGCGAAGCCCACATCCCATGAATGAATAAAACAAACGACACCTTCCAAACTCGCGACCTCTAACCCCTATCAGAACAAGGGCAGCAGATGCATGGGAGCACCACCAGCTGCAAGTTCCCTTCCAAGCCACACCATCCTGACTTTGAATTATGTCACTGTTCCTTCACTATCCCTAGATTAAAATCCTGAAACTTCTTAACAGCACTGTGGGTGTACCTAGACCATATGGACTGCAGCAGTTCAAGAAGGTGGCTCACCACCACCTTCTCACGGGTGCATCAAGGAGAGTCAATAAATGCTGACCTAGCCAGTGAAGCTTACATCCCAGGAATGAATAAAAAAAGTTGTGTGGTTAACATTGGCTGATTGTAAGTGCTGAAGCCAGGGATCCTGCTTTGACTGGTGACTCCATTGGAAAGTGAAGGCAGGTATGAAGTAAATTGAATGCGAACATGACTGCAATGGTCCTAATAGACAAATGACTTGCCAACATTAACTACTTGGACAAATACAAAGAGAAGGGGCAAGGGTCAGATGGCTGCCAACAAAGGTGGTAAACAGAAACAGGAGGCCAACTTGTTTGGGTTCTGGATTTAGAGAGGAAGAACATTGGTTTTAATCTGGGCCTTGTATTCAGTAAGGGTTAGGGCCTGAGACTGGATGCTGCAGGTTGATTGATCTTATAAACTGAACAGTAATGAGATTCATTCATCTACATTTCGCTTTGTTTTTCTTGTTACTCTGCTCTCCCCAGGGTTAACATAGCTGATGTACCAATGGCAATGCGTAGAATTGTGACACTGGATCCTGCTGCACTGGCTTCTTGCTGTAAGTACTCTCACTGCTCTCTCAGCTACAATTAGTGTTTTATTGCTCAGTTAAAGTTGAAGGATTTTAATCCTTCAAAAGACAGAAGCTTGGATAATAAAATGTCCAATAGAAAAGTAAAACTAAAATAATACTTTCAGATACATTAAGGCATTTGGGCTTAATTGTAGAGTTGCCAGTTTCCTTCTGGTACCTGAGTCATCTCTCCATTCTTCTTGTTTAAGCTTAGACATGAAGTGTCCAGAAGCTGTTTGAGAGCTGGAGCTCTGTTTGATGGCTCTTTCTCTCCCCCACCTTGCACGTTGGCGAGGTCAGCTAACTGAACACAGACTGGGAGTCAAACCCATCTTTCTTCCTTTTTTTAAATTGTTTATATTAAACAACATCTGTAATGGTGAATATTGCTTTGTTTGTTTGATGGTATTTATACTGTTCGCTGTCTGTGTGCAGTGTACTTCACAGCTCTAATACTCTCACTGAGCCAGCAGATGCCTAGTGACAGGCTTAACAGATACAGGTTCCAAATTGCAAAAGACTCCAATAACACCCTTTGGTAAGTTGCAGACCATATCTGTTCTATTGCAACAGGGCTCCAATGGAATAATAAAATGCAAAGGAGTTTTATCTCAGATGTGCAATTTGCTTTTCAATCTGTGACCGGCACTGTGCAAACCAGTAATTGGCCTGGGCTCATCAGACTAGTCCTTATTATGTACTGTGCTGTTTTTTATTTCAAGCCCGTACGCTGCTTGCTTCAGGCACTTATGAAAAGAGAAGAGTCGTCAGTGTCGAGTGCTTTAGCGAGAGGGTTATTCTGTGCTCCTCCCACCTCACTGAGCCTTTATCCATAAGAGTGAATCTTTGTACATTGTTGGCAGCCCTAAAGTGTTGGTAAACAGCAGGTCAGAGAACATGATCGGGTGAAAGCTGATTGGTAACTCAGTAGAGGCTGAACCTCTAAAACCACTGCCTCTGCTCAGCTACAACACTGCCCAGGGCAAATACACTCAAGAAGCTTGACACCGTCTAGGATAAAACATCCACAAACATTCACTCCCTCCACCACCGAAAAACAGCAGCAGCAGTGTGTACCATCTACAAGATGCACTGCAAGAATTCACCAAGGTTCCTTCGACAGCACCTTCCAAACCCATGACCACTGCCACCTAGAAGGACAACGGCAGCAGATAGATGGGAACACCACCACCTGGAGGTTCATTCCCCTCCAAGTCACTCACTATCCTGACTTGGAAATATATCGCCGTTCCTTCACTGTCGCTGGGTCAAAATCCTGGAACTCCCTTCCTAACAGCACTGTGGGTGCACCTACACCACATGGACTGCAGCGGTTCATGAAGGAAGCTCACCACCGCTTTCCCAAGGCAATTAGGGATGAGCAATAACTGCTGGCCCAGCCAGTGAAGCTCTTATCCCATGAATGAATTAAAAATAAAGCAAGTGAACACAGGCGGGCCTGGACAAGGCAACTGTGCTGCCCACAGTCGAATAGTTTACTGTCGGGCGCTGCCTGGGCGAGGCTACAATGCTTCCACGTTTCAACAGCTCACTGAAATGCTACTTACAGTTCAATTGTTTACTGTCATGCGCTGCCTGTGCTCTGCTGCAATGGTGCCTACAGTTGATGAAACTACCGACACATGCCTTGTGGGCTGTGACGGATGGGATATGTCACTGCATTGCTGCCACTGTCAGCACCTTTGGGGGTGGTGGTGGTGGGGGGTGGGGGGGGGGGGGGGGGGGCGTGTTTAAAGAAGAAAATAAGAACAAGTTTTTAGTCAAAGATTCAGCCTCAAGTGACTTAACATGTTTAGCTTCAAAGGTGGTGAGATTACAGAGTTTCTTCCTGGTGTTTTTACATCTGAAAGCAAATCCTGAGTTGATCAGTTATTGAGTAGTGTAGACACCACAATTTGAGCTGGTTTTGATTTGTTTTCCTCCTCAGATTTTTAGTTTTACGCACCTGTTAGGGTGCCAACTGGTTGGCAGTTCTCACCTCAGAACCTGAAAGGGTTGTCCACATTGGAGAACCTGTCGATGTTTACATACACTGACATCTTCTACCCACAAGAAGACGAGAATTAAAAGCAGGAGTAGGTCATTCGACCCCTCGAACCCACTCCGCCATTCGATAAGATCAAGTCTGATTGGACTGGAGTCATTTGTAGGCCAGGCTGGATAGAGATGGCAGGTCCCTCCCTTAGTGTTTACAACAATCCATCAGTTTTCAGCTATTTTTGCTGGTGGCAGTAAACAAATTGCCATATATCACATCCTACAAGGCTGGGACAAACTCTTAACCTCCAAATTGTTAGTCCGGGACCATAACCACTTGGCTACTGAGCTGAATGTAGCGATCTCCTGATTGTTGATATCAGAATCTGAGTGAGACTCAGTGCCCTGTCCCAGTGGTATGTTGCAGAGTTATTATGCTATCCTGGGTTTCACCACAGAACCTGTTACTAAATCTGCCTGTCTCTCTATCTCTCTCTCTCCACAGGCCTTCCGGATCAGAGTTTCAAATTCTTCACCCTTGGATTGTAGTGAACCTGGTAGTGACCATCTTGGTTGCACTGGCCTGGATCTTTCTGTCATATCACCCAATGCTTGACTACACTGAAGGTACATGAGCAAAGGTTATGATTAATGGTGAGAAACAGATAAATGTCCAAGGTTCATTTTGCAGATCATCACCTTATTGGTGAACAGGATAAAAGAGGAGAGAGGGGAGAGTAAATTAGCAAGTGGTGGATTGATGACTCTTGGATTTGAAAAGCTTTAAGGATGTAGAATGGTGCAAAGATGTTCATATGTATTTTGAACGGTAGGAAGGGCACAACCTAGAATGGAAAAGAAAATGCCAGTTCAGGAGATGTGGAAGAAAAGCAAGATGCTGGAAATACCTGCCAGGTCCTTACCATATGAAAAGAAAAGGCAGGTTGTGACCTTTCCTCTGTGCTGTCCCTTCTCTCTGTGGATGTCGGTGGACTCACTATGTATTAGGGTTTCTCTGTCACAGTACTGGATACATCCTGGCAAACTGCAAGCCTGTATTCTGATCAAGAATGTCAAATAACATTGTAAACTGTTCCCACTGGTGGAAGGATCACGAACGAGAGAGCACAGATTTAAGGTAATTAGCAAAAGAAGCAATGGAGACATGAGGGGAAACTTTTTCACACAGCAAGCAGTTAGGATCTGGAATATAAAAACAAAAAAACTGCGGATGCTGGAAATCCAAAACAAAAACAGAATTACCTGGAAAAACTCAGCAGGTCTGGCAGCATGGGCAGAGAAGAAAAGAGTTGACGTTTCGAGTCCTCATGAGGACTCGAAACGTCAACTCTTCTCCGCCGATGCTGCCAGACCTGCTGAGTTTTTCTAGGATCTGGAATATGCTGCCTGAGAGTGTGGTGGAGGCATTTAAGAGGGAATTGGATTATAACCTGAAAAGAGTGTGCAGGGTTACGGGGAGAAGGCAGGAGAATGGCACTAGGTGAATTGGTCATTTAGAGAGCCGGCACAGACATGACCGGCTGAATGGCCTCCTCCTGTGCTCTAGCAATTCTGTAAGGTGGAACTTGTGATAGCTTCTCTACGTGTTTACCATCAGTGTGGGTTGTATTTGTCCTGTTACTATTGAAGGTGTGTTAAGCTGGAGTTTGTAACATTTGTGCTTATTATATTGTCAGTGGTACACTGTGCCAAAGAACCTCATGGAATATTGATCCTTCCCATGGCATTACTTAATCATTGTCAGCAGGTAATGGATGATCTGTGGGTATTAGATCTTATTTGACCCTGACCTGAGCTCTTGCTGACACAATGGATAGCACATTGGGCTTCTAATGAATCGCTTAGTTAAAAGGAGTTGAAATGTTGAGAATTCAAGTTTTACTGGAATTAATGGGTTTGGCAGTAATGGTGCTGAAAGTGGAAATTTTAGTGTGGGTTCCATGGTGTAATGGTGAGCACTCTGGACTCTGAATCCAGCTATCCATGTTCAAATCTCGGTGGAACATATTTTTCTAGAATCTAGAATGCAGGGGCACAGTCTCAGGATAAGGGGTTGACCATTTAGGACCGAGATGAGAAATTTCTTCATTCGGAGGTATGTGAATCTTTGCAACCCTCTAACCCAGAGGGTAGTGGTGCTCTATCAGAGTATCTTCAAGGCTGAGATAGGCAGACGGATTTCACTCTCTCTGAATCAAAGGATATGGGGAGTGGACAGGAAAGTGGAGTTGAGACAAAAGATCAGCTTTGGTTATTTTGAACAGTGTTGCAGGCCCGATTGTCCTTATGGTCTACTCTTGTTCCTCATATTCTTATCAAGACTGCTTACTTCCACCGCTGTAACATTGTCCATCTCTGTCCTGCCTTAGCCCATCCACTCCTGAAACTCACATCCATAATTTTGTTAATTCTAGACTCAATTATTCCAGTGCCTCCCATTTCCCACTCTATCTAAACTTGAACTCATCCAAAATGTTGCTGTCCTTATCCTAACACGAACCAAGTCCTAATCATATATCACCCCTGTGCTCGCTGACCCACATCGGCTCCCAGTCAAATAACGCTTCAAATCTGTCCACAGCCTCACCCTGCTCCATTGCTGTAACCTCCTTCAGCCCTCTAACCCTCTGAGAGTTCTGCATTCCTCCAATTTTGGCCTCTTGTGCATCTGTAACTTCCTTCACCCCACCATTGGCAGATTTAGGAATTCAGGTTTATCCAAAGAGTGGTGAGTGTGGAACTTGCTATCACAGGGTTGAGGTGAATAGTACAGATGCGTTTAAGGGGGAGCTAGATAAAGTCACGAGGGAAAAAGGAATGGAAGTTTATACTGTTAGGGTTAGATAAAGAGGATGGGAGGAGGCTTCCATGGAGCTTAAATGCTGGCATTGGGCCAAATGGCCTGGTTCCACGATGTAGGTTTCTATGACAGTCCGTTAGCTAGGCCACACAGAAATTTAGATGTCCATGGACAAGGTTTGTGTATTGCTCAAGTCTAAGCACTCAAAAAAAAAATGAAATTGAAAACAGTGCACTGGAAAAACTCAGCAGGTCTGGCAGCATCTGTGGAGAGAGAAACAGAGTTAACTTTTTTTTTTGGAAAAATATACTTTATTCATAAAATATCTGGAAGGACATTACAAAACATTTAATCACCATCACAAAAAGTGCAATCAGATTCAACTTTTACACATGGATCACGAGGTGCTTCAATACAATCAATGAATACTACAGTCATTTCAATATGGTCATTACAGACAGTCAGACAATGGGATTGGAGTTATCAACTTACATCATGTTGCACTCTGAGGTGCTTCAATACAATTATAATACAATTAATATTCACTGCATACATTCATTGTGAGCTGTACAGCCCAAGGGACTCTGAACAATTCCCAGCCCCAGCACTACGGCAGAAGGGTCTTAGGCAGTGACCTCATTTCAAGTCAAATATGACTCTTCTTTGGAACTAAAGGCAGGTAGAAATGTGATGGGTTTTATACTGTTGAAAGGAGGTGGGGGAAATAGAACAAAAAGAAAAGTCTGGGATAGGTTAGAGGGTGGGAGAGATGGGATGACAAAGATGACATGGAACAAAGGGCACAGGGAGTGATAATGGTAATAGGTCCAGAGCAGGAGTTAATGGGAAAATAATGAATAGCTCTGTCTGAAAGCAAAAACATGAAAACAAGGTTCAGAGTGCCCCTTGGCAAAGAAACAAGTTAAAATGAAGGAGAATTCATGGTTTGAAGTTGTTGAATTCAATGTTGAGTGCAGAATCTGTAAAGTGCCTAAATAGAAGTTGAGGTGCTGTTCATCTAGTTTGTATTGAGTTTGACTGGAACATTGCAACAGGCCAAGTACAGAAATGTGAGCATGACGTGGACTATAAGATTCTGTCCAAGGTCATTGCCAATTGGATCAAGTCCGCTCTGGAATTGGTGATCTACCCTGATCAGACCTGCACTGTGCCGGGCAGGAAGATCTCTGACAGCCTCGCGCTACTCAGGGATACGATTGCCTATGTACAGGACAGGGGTGTGGATACCTGCCTCATCAGCCTGGATCAGGAGAAGGCCTTTGACAGAATATCACACACCTACATGGTGGATGTGCTCTCCAAAATGGGGTTTGGGGAGGAAATTCACAATTGGATCCAACTGCTCTACACTAACATCAGTAGCGCAGTCTCTATCAATGGATGGGAATCAGAAAGCTTTCCTATTAAATCTGGAGTCAGGCAGGGCTGCCCTCTTTCCCCTGTCCTGTTTGTGTGTTGCATAGAACCCTTTGCTGAGTCCATCAGGAAGGATTGGGGCGTAAGAGGAGTGACGATCCCAGGCAGTGGAGGCATTCAGGTCAAAGCCTCCCTGTACTTGGACGATGTCGCCGTCTTCTGCTCGGATCCGCTGTCAGTGCACAGACTGATCCACATCTGCGACCAGTTCGAACTGGCCTCAGGAGCCAAGGTAAATCGTGGGAAGAGCGAGGCCATGTTCTTCGGGAACTAGGCTGACCGATCCTTTGTCCCCTTCAACGTCAGGGCTGACGGCCTGAAGGTGCTGGGGATATGGTTCGGAGGGACCGGGGCATGCGTTAGAAACTGGAAGGAGCTAGTGTCTATGGTGAAAAGGAAACTGGGCATGTGGGAGCGATGCTCCCTCTCCATTGCGGGTAAGAACCTGGTCATCAGGTGTGAGGCACTCTCGCTGTTGCTGTATGTGGCGCAGGTCTGGCCCATTCCACACTCCTGCGCGATGGCGATCACCCGAGGCATCTTCCGCTTTATCTGGAGGTCGAAAATGGATCGTGTCCGCAGGGACGCAATGTACAAGCCTCTAGATAAAGGGGGGAAAAAATGTGTCCAACATGGTCCTCATACTGATGGCCACCTTTGTGTGCGGCTGCATCAAGCTGTGTGTATTCTCTCGGTACGCAAACACCAAATGTTACTACGTGCTGAGGTTCTACCTGTCCCGGGTGTTGCGAAGGATGGGTCTGGCCACGCTACCGCGGAACGCTCCAAGTAGTTGTACCACCTGTCCCTGGTGGAAAAATTTATGCAGGGAAATACCTTTGACCACAAGTCCATCAGGCAGTGGTCGGCACGTAACATCTTAGAGGTCCTGTGGGAAAAGGAGAGGGTGGATTTTGTTGGATGGTTCCCCGAGCAGACTGTCAAAGTCATTTGGCAGAATGCCTCATCGCCAGAACTTTCCAACAAGCACCAAGACGTAGCTTGGCTGGTGGTGAGAAAGGCCCTCCCTAGATCCTTCCTACATGCCAGGAGTCTCACCCCCTCTGCACGTTGCCCTCGAGGTGGCTGTGGTGGGGACGAGACCGTTGTTCACCTCCTTGTGGATTGTGCCTTTGCGAAGAAGGTCTGGAGAGAGATGCAGTGGTTTCTGTCGAGGTTCATCCCGAGCAGTTCTGTGACACAGGACTCTGTGCTCTACGGGCTGTTCCCAGGGACACACACTGAGACAAACATCAGCTGCAGCTGGAGGATCATCAACTCGGTGAAAGACGCTCTTTGGTCTGCCCGAAACTTGTTGGTCTTCCAGTGCAAAGAGTTGTCCCCGACCGAGTGTTGCAGACTGGCACATTCCAAGGTCCAGGACTACGTGCTGAGGGACGCACTAAAGCTTGGGGCAGCTGCCGCAAAGGCGCAATGGGGAAGGTTCGCTGTCTAAGACCTTTCTGTCACAGTGCACCGAGGGACTGGGAACTGTGTAGAGCCCCTCAGGCTGTACAGCTCAAAATGAATGTCTGCAGTGAATATTAACTGTATTATAATTGTATTGAAGCACCTCAGAGTGCAACATGGTGTAAGCTGATAACTCCAATCCCATTGTCTGATTGTCTGCATTGACCATATTGAAATGATTGGAATATACATTGATTGTATTGATGCACCTCGTGATCCATGTGTCAAAGTTGAATCTGATGGTACTTTTGTGATGGTGATTTTGAAACGGTTTAGAATGTTCTTCCAGATATTTTATGAATAAAGTATATTTTTCCAAAAAAAAAATGTGAGCAAGAGAGCAAGATGGCGAATTGAAATGGCGGGTGACACGAAGGTCACGGTCATGCTTGTGGACTGAGCAGGAGGTGTTCTGTAAAGCCAGACTGCATTTGGTCTTCCCAAGGTAGAGGAGACCACATTGTGGGCAGCAAATACAGTCGACTAAATTGGAAGAAGTATACAAGTAAATCGCTACCTCACCTGGAAGGAGTGGGGCCTTGGAAAATGAGGACCAAGGAGGTAAAAGGGCAGGTGTTACACCTCCTGCGATTGCATGGGAAGGTGCCGTGGGAAGGGGATGGGGTGATAGAGGAATGGACCCAGGTTTCGCGGAGGAAACGGTCCCTTCCAATGCTGACAAGCGAGGGGAGGGGAAGTGGTGTTTGGTGGTGGCGGAAATGGCAGAGCACGATCCTTCGAATGTGGAGGCTGGTGGGGTAGAAAGTGAGGACAAGGGGAACCCTATCACGGTTCTGGGAGGTGAAGGGGTATGCACAGAGGTTCGGGAGATGGATTGGACATGGTTGAGCACCCTGTCGACCACAGTGGGAGTTGATTCCCCAGTTGAGGAAATGTAAGACAGGTCAAGAGGCGGCATTGTGCCAGGTAGCATCATCAGAACAGATGCAACGGAGACAGAAAAACTGGGGGAAAAGAATAAAAATAAGGGCAACCAAAGGCAGCTCTAGAAATCCCATTACCTTGAACTACCTAATGTTTTGTAAGAAATGTACTACAAGAATATTATAATATGAAGCATGGGGCTTTGCCTCCATCAAACATTTGTCCAATTTTTGCTATAATTAAAGAACAGGGGAAAATATAACCCAGAATGTCAGGTTATCATCTGGCTGATATCGTCTTTATGGGCTGAGCCTTTGTTACTGAAATGGAGTCTCTTTGTGAACAGCTCACATTGCACTAAAGTTTTCACTTTCCTTTGCAGAATCGGAGTTTGGATCACACATGAATGACGTGGTTGAACCTGATAAAATCAAAGCGCAAGCATAAAATGGTGTATGGAACATTAGATCTGAATGGTCTGACAACAGGGTCCTTTTGTATAGCTCTCTGTGATAAAATTATGGGGTACAGATGTCCATTCATATGTTTTACCCCAAAGACAACCTCCAAACATGTTGCGTTGAAGTTGAAAGCATGTCCACATCAAACATTATAGCTCTCCGTTGTCCAATATGAGAAATAGTACCGTAGATGTCAGCACATAAGTGGACCTTTGAAGCCTCAAGTCCCTTCAAAAACGGGGGTTGACTCTTACATTGAGTATAAAAGGGAACCACCAACATGGGCACGGGTGTGGATGGTTGTAATCTTTGTCATTCGCCACACACCCTGCTCTGTGTGGCTATGTCTTAAACTTCCATGCATCATCACAACACAGCTGTATCAGCTCCTTTCTCCCTTGCACCCAGTAAAAGGTGCCAGTAAACGAAACATTCATTTTGTGGTGAAAAACTGATGCTGACTACTAATGCGAGTATGGCATTTTGCTGATAAGTGAGACAGGTGGTCGACCTATCCGCCGAGTATATCAAAAATGTGGTTTTTGGGGCTAAAGAAATGGGGTCATCTTGTAATGCTGGGTCAACTTGTACACCACGATCTACGGTGATATTAGTGGATTGGGTGTTGAGTAGAGCTACACACTGTCATTAGTACCCGGCACCGCGTTCAGATGCAGGTCGGGCTGATGGAATGGGAATCTGCTTTGCCAGTATCAGTCCAATTTTTTTGCAGTGCTACCATTTAAAACTGCCCCTAATTCAGCACGAGCTGCTACCAACTTTGTCATCTTCGAGAAGTTATCAGAACAGCTTGTGTGCAGAAAATGGTTAAAAATATCACATTGATGCAATAAAGGAGACAGTTCTGAGACTGGAATGAAGAACGTTTTTAGGACACTGTAGCTCTCGTGTTACCTGCCCCGGGAATGTCTGATGGGGACAGTGTAGAGGGAGCCTTACTCTGTACCTAACCCTGTGCTCTTCTTGCCCTGGGACTGTTAGAAGGAACTTTACTCTGGATCTCACCCATACTATACAGCCCAATGTTCAGTGGGACAATGTAGAGGGAACTTTACTTTCGATCTAATCTGCCACAAATGTGAAAGTCCTTCCACATTCCCCAGCAAAGTTAGTAGAAGGTACAGAACCCAATGCTGAGTGACAGTTTAAGTAGCCTGCTCTACTTAACTGTGCTTTGGCAGCTCCCTAATAGAGAAAGTGGAGTGAGTTGAGGCTCAGAGTAGGAGAGAGAAGCAGAAAGCTGCTATCTTCAATACCTACCTCAAGTGAGTGTGTTGGCAGCTGGTCACAGCAGGAGTGATAGTTGCCAGGGGGCAGTCCACATGTTAGACTAAGGAGCTAGGGAAGTTCCATTGCTTGAGATCTCTGAATAGGGAGAATGATGCGGCAGGTTGCAGTACAGCATGGCCCTTATAGAGAAAGTCCAGCTGAATCGCCCAGCCTCTGAGCCCCATTCACTTCTGAATATGAATCATCTATTTTGAATGAAAAGAATTTGTCTTCAAAATGACTTCTCAGATGGATTCTCCTTTGGGGCTATCTTGGCCATAACCATTAAACTGCAGGGCCGTGCCCCCAGACATTCCCATATACCTCTAGTTACTGATATCAACAGAGCTTGAGATTGTGATTTAGAATTTATCCACCAGTGTTAGGAACAGCCCCTTCCAAACCTCCAGGCCCACTAAGTTACTGCAGGAAAAAACGGTAAATAATATAGGCACACATAGGACTGAGCAATCTGGCTGAATAGCTGAGAGTCCGATTTAATCCACTGGTTGCTTTTGAATTTCTTATTGTTGAAAACTGTCAGCCGTGGCTCAGTTCTTTGTACATTCACTAGTGAGTCGGAAAGTCATGGGTTTGAGTCCCACCCCAGAAACTTAAGCTGATACTTCAGTGCAGTACTAAGGGAGCGCTGCACTGTCAGAGGTGCCTCTTTTTGGAATAGATGTGGAACTGCCCTCTCAGGTGGACTTGAAAGATCCCACAGTATATTGAAAGAAGAGTAGGGAGTTCTCCTAGTCAACATTTCCCTCCCAATTGACATCACAAACAAACTGGCCATTTATCTTCTTAATGCTTGCTGTGCACCAGCTGGCTGCTGTGTTTTTTACACTACAACAGTGACTTTACTTCAAAAGTACTTAATTGGCTTTAAAGCTCTGTGACTCCCTGAGATTGTAAATGCAAGTTCTCGTGTCTCTCCCATTTTTGTTTGAAATATGCGCTGTACTATCACGACAAAACAAAGCATTTGAATTAAAATATTAATCCTTTGTGATTTCTTCATGCTTCAGATGACTACTTCTTTCTCCAACTTTCTCCTCCTTGTCCTGAACAATAGATTGGAATTTTTGCCCAGAGTTCAGTTCTGTGGTTGTCAGTAACCTTCTGGCCACTCTGCACCTGTTTGGCAGGACAGTGTCTGCATGTAGTGCCTGACCCTGATCCTGTCAGCTGATGACCATGTGCACTGTCTAAAAAGGGTCACCGATAGAAAACCTGGTTCATAATTTTGGTACAAAGCTTTTTTTTTTAATTCATTCATAAGATGTGGGCACCGCTGGCTAGGCCAACACTTAGTGCCCATCCCTATTTGCCCTCGAAGGTGGTGAAGTGGCTTGCTGGGCCATTTCAGAGGGCTGTTAAGAGTTAACCACGTTGCTGTGGGTTTGAAGTCATAGGGGAAGGATGGCGGATTTCCTTCCCTGAAGGATATTATCGATCCAGAATTGTTTTTACAACAGCCTGGTGGTTTCCCGGTCACCGTTATTGACTCCGGCTTTTTATACTCCAGATTTTGTTTAATGACTTGAATTCAGATTCCCCAGCTGCCATGGTGGGGTGTGAACTCGTGTTTCTGGATCCAAATGCAGGCCTCTGGATTATTAATTGAGTAACGTATCCACTAAACTGCCCATACCACAATGCCAAAACCAGTCACGGCACTCTGTGACTGCACTGTTGCCTCTGGGTTATAGGCTGTGGATTGACGGCTTGGCTGCACATAAAGCAGCAGGTCCGACAAGGGACACGGAAGAAAGGAAGGTCAGAGTAACCTCACTTAGCACCACATTTTAAACAGAATGGCCAAAGAATCGTTACAGCACAGCAGGCGGCCAATCGGCCCATCACGACTCCCCGAAGGAGCAATTCATGTGCTGCCACCCCCCCCACGCTCCCCAGCATTCCCCCTTTTTCAGATATTTAGAAAATGTAGAAAAATTTACGGCACAAAAGGAGGCCAATCTGCCCATCGTGTCTGCACTGGCCAAAACACGAGCCACCCAGCCTAATCCTATTACCACACTTGGTCTGTAGCTCTGGAGGTTACAGGACTTGAGCTGCATATCCAGACACCTTGTAAATAGTTGAGGCTTTCTGTCTCTACTACCCTTTCAGGCAGTGAGTTCCGAACCCCTACCACCCTCTGGGTGAAAAAAGCTTTTCCTCAGCTCTCCTCTAACCCTCCCAATCACTTTAAATCTACACCACTGGTCACTGACCTCTCTGCTAAGGGAAACAGGTCCTTCCCATCCACTCTATCCAGGCCCCTCACAACCTAGTACGCCTCAATCAAATCTCGCCTCATCCTCCTCTGTTGCAAGGGAAACAAACCCAGCCTGTCCGATCTTACCCATGGCTGCAATTTTCCAGTCCTGGCAACATCCTCATAAATCTCTTCTGTATCCTCCAGTGCATGAATGATGTAGCGTATCCCTGTTTCTAAAACTTAAAATCAAACTGTCACGTGCAATCTTAAAATTAGAACTAGGCCACTCAGGAGTGAAATGATGGAGTATTTTTTCACACAAAGGATAGAGGTAGTCTAGAACTCGACGTCAATTGGAATTTTCAAGGCTGTGATCAGTTGGGTCAAGAGTCATGGAGCAAATGGAGTCGAGGTACAGATCAGCCATGATCTGATTAGATGGCAGATCAGGATCAAGGGGCTGTATATCCTACTCCTGTTCCTAATTTCCTGGAGCGGTGAAGTGGGAGTGTGCAAAATGAGAAATACAGTTCCCCATGACAAGCCCGACAAAATCTATTGGAACAAGGAAGGAAATTAAATCTGAAGAGGAGCAAATGCTGCAGGTTGCCACGAGTGGTATTAAAGGTAAACGGAAAGCTTTCAGCTACATACATCCTGGGGACCAGGAACCTTCTCAAAGGACAGGTGCTTGCCGAAGATTATGGGGATTTCGGACGTGCAAAGTGGTGCTTTCACCCCACCCTATGGCCTCGATGGACTGCTTCCATTCACCCATCATTCCTGTGTTGACATTCTCTCCCCCCACCCCACCACCACCCCCCCCCCTCCCAAACCCCACCTTGCCTGCCAGCAACACTTTGTAATAACTCACCAATTTTCACTGATGGGTTGGGACACAGAGGGACTGGGATATTGATAGGCTGGGATTAGGAGATGGACAGACATAGTATTAGGGTGCTGAGAAATTGGGTTTGGGACATGAACACACTGGCATTAGGATACTGAGACACCCAGAATTAAGACAGAGATTCCTTTACTGATTAAAAATCTGTCCATCTCCACCTTGAATATACTTAACGACCCAGTTTCTACAGCCCTCTGCGGTAAAGAATTCCACAAATTAACTACCCTCCGAGAAGAAATGCCTCCTCATCTCCTTATTTAAGTGGGTGACCCGTTGCTCTGAGATTATATCCTCTGGTCCTAGACTCTCCTACAAAGGGAAACAACCTTTCAACATCTACCCTGTCAAGCCCCCTAAGAATCTTATATGTTTCAATAAGGTTGCCTCTCATTCTTCTAAACCCCAGTGAGTACGGGCCCAACCTACTCAAACTCTCCTCATAAGAAAATCCCTCCATAGCCGGAATAAACCTAGTGAGCCTTCTCTGGACTGCCTCAAATGCTAGTATATCTTTCCTTAGATGTGGACCAAAACTGTTCACAGTATTCCAGGAGTGGTCTATCTAGCGCGTTGTATAGTTTTAGCAAGACTTCCCTATTTTTTAACTCCAATCCCTTTGAAATAAAGGCCATGGACAGACCGGGATTGGGACAGTGAGAAACGGGATTGGGCCATGGACAGGCTGGGATTGGGATAATGAGACACATGGATAGGCTGGGATTGGGATAGCAAGAGACCGGGGATTGGGATACTGAGAGACCAGGATTAGGAGGTTGAGAGACTGGGATTGGGACATGGAGAGATCTGGGATTAGGAAACTGAGACCTGAGATTGGGACAGTGAGAGACCGGGATGGGATGGGGACAGTGAGAGACGCGGGATTGGGATGGGGACAGTGAGAGACCTGGGATTGGGACAGTGAGAAATCTGGGATTGGGGACAGTGAGAGACCCGAGACCGGGATTGAGACAGTGAGAGACCTGGGATTGGGATGGGGACAGTGAGAGACCCGGGATTGGGACAGTGAGAAACCCGGGATTGGGGACAGTGAGAGACCTGGGATTGGGATTGGGGAGAGTGAGAGACCCGGGATTGGGACAGAGAGACCCGGGACCGGGAAGGGGACAGTGAGAGTCCCGGGATTGGGACAGTGAGAGATCCGGGATTGGGATTGGGGACAGTGAGAGACCCGGGATTGGGATTGGGGACAGTGAGAGACCCGGGATTGGGGACAGTGAGAGACCCAGATTGGGGACAGTGAGAGACCCGGGATTGGGATTGGGGACAGTGAGAGACCCGATATTGGGATTGGGACAGTGAGAGACCGGGGATTGGGATTGGGGACAGTGAGAGACCCGGATTGGGGACAGTGAGAGACCCGGGATTGGGATTGGGGACAGTGAGAGACCCGGGATTGGGATTGGGACAGTGAGAGACCCGGGATTGGGGACAGTGAGAGACCCGGGATTGGAATTGGGGACAGTGAGAGACCCGGGATTGGGGACTGTGAGAGACCTGGGATTAGGGACAGTGAGAGACCCGGGATTGGGGACAGTGAGAGATCCGGGATTGGGATTGGGGACAGTGAGAGACCGGGGATTGGGATAGGGACAGTGAGAGACCGGGGATTGGGGACAGTGAGAGACCCGGGATTGGGATTGGGGACAGTGAGAGACCCGGGATTGGGGACAGTGAGAGATCCGGGATTGGGATTGGGGACAGTGAGAGACCTGGGATTGGGATAGGGACAGTGAGAGACCCAGGATTGGGATTGGGGACAGTGAGAGACCCGGGATTGGGATTGGGACAGTGAGAGACCCGGGATTGGGATTGGGGACAGTGAGAGACCCGGGATTGGGATTGGGGACAGTGAGAGACCTGGGATTGGGGACAGTGAGAGACCCGGGATTGGGACTGGGGACAGTGAGAGACCCGGGATTGGGGACAGTGAGAGACCCGGGATTGGGATTGGGGACAGTGAGAGACCTGGGATTGGGATTGGGGACAGTGAGAGACCTGGGATTGGGATTGGGGACAGTGAGAGACCCGGATTGGCACAGTGAGAGAACCGGGATTGGGGACAGTGAGAGACCCGGGATTGGGATTGGGACAGTGAGAGACCCGGATTGGGGACAGTGACAGACCCGGGATTGGGATTGGGGACAGTGAGAGACCCGGATTGGGACAGTGAGAGACCCGGGATTGGAGACAATGAGAGACCCGGATTGGGATTGGGACAGTGAGAGACCGGGGATTGGGATTGGGACAGTGAGTGACCCGGGATTGGGATTGAGGACAGTGAGAGACCCGGATTGGGGACAGTGAGAGACCCGGGATTGGGGACAGTGAGAGACCCGGGATTGGGATTGGGGACAGTGAGAGACCCGGGATTGGGGACAGTGAGAGACCCGGGATTGGGATTGGGACAGTGAGAGACCCGGGATTGGGATTGGGGACAGTGAGAGACCCGGGATTGGGACAGTGAGAGACCCGGGATTGGGATTGGGGACAGTGAGAGACCCGGGATTGGGATTGGGACAGTGAGAGACCCGGGATTGGGGACAGTGAGAGACCCGGGATTGGGATTGGGACAGTGAGAGACCCGGGATTGGGGACAGTGAGAGACCCGGGATTGGGATTGGGGACAGTGAGAGACCCAATATTGGGATTGGGACAGTGAGAGACCGGGGATTGGGATTGGGGACAGTGAGAGACCCAGATTGGGGACAGTGAGAGACCCGGGATTGGGATTGGGGACAGTGAGAGACCCGGGATTGGGACAGTGAGAGACCCGGGATTGGGATTGGGGACAGTGAGAGACCCGGGATTGGGATTGGGACAGTGAGAGACCCGGGATTGGGGACAGTGAGAGACCCGGGATTGGAATTGGGGACAGTGAGAGACCCGGGATTGGGGACTGTGAGAGACCTGGGATTGGGGACAGTGAGAGACCCGGGATTGGGGACAGTGAGAGATCCGGGATTGGGATTGGGGACAGTGAGAGACCGGGGATTGGGATAGGGACAGTGAGAGACCGGGGATTGGGGACAGTGAGAGACCCGGGATTGGGATTGGAGACAGTGAGAGACCCGGGATTGGGGACAGTGAGAGATCTGGGATTGGGATTGGGGACAGTGAGAGACCTGGGATTGGGATAGGGACAGTGAGAGACCCAGGATTGGGATTGGGGACAGTGAGTGACCCGGGATTGGGATGGGGACAGTGAGAGACCCGGGATTGGGATTGGGGACAGTGAGAGACCCGGGATTGGGATTGGGGACAGTGAGAGACCTGGGATTGGGGACAGTGAGAGACCCGGGATTGGGATTGGGGACAGTGAGAGACCCGGATTGGGGACAGTGAGAGACCCGGGATTGGGATTGGGGACAGTGATAGAACCGGGATTGAGTTTGGGAACAGTGAGAGACCCGGGATTGGGATTGGGACAGTGAGAGACCTGGGATTGGGGACAGTGAGAGACCCGGGATTGGGATTGGGGACAGTGAGAGACCTGGGATTGGGATTGGGGACAGTGAGAGACCTGGGATTGGGATTGGGGACAGTGAGAGACCCAGATTGGCACAGTGAGAGAACCGGGATTGGGGACAGTGAGAGACCCGGGATTGGGATTGGGACAGTGAGAGACCCGGATTGGGGACAGTGACAGACCCGGGATTGGGATTGGGGACAGTGAGAGATCCGGATTGGGGACAGTGAGAGACCCGGGATTGGGGACAGTGAGAGACCCGGGATTGGGATTGGGGACAGTGAGAGACCCGGGATTGGGGACAGTGAGAGACCCGGGATTGGGATTGGGACAGTGAGAGACCCGGGATTGGGATTGGGGACAGTGAGAGACCCGGGATTGGGGACAGTGAGAGACCCAGGATTGGGATTGGGACAGTGAGAGACCCGGGATTGGGACAGTGAGAGACCCGGGATTGGGATTGGGACAGTGAGAGACCCGGGATTGGGATTAGGACAGTGAGAGACCCGGATTGGGATTGGGGACAGTGAGAGACCTGGGATTGGGATTGGGGACTGTGAGAGACCCGGGATTAGGGACAGTGAGAGACCCGGGATTGGGGACAGTGACAGACCCGGGATTGGGGACAGTGAGAGACCCGGGATTGGGATTGGGACAGTGAGAGACCCGGGATTGGGATTGAGGACAGTGAGAGACCCGGGATTGGGGACAGTGAGAGACCCGGGATTGGGATTGGGACAGTGAGAGACCCGGATTGGGGATAGTGACAGACCCGGGATTGGGATTGAGGACAGTGTGAGACCCGGATTGGGACAGTGAGAGACCCAGATTGGGGATAGTGAGAGACCCGGGATTGGGATTGGGACAGTGAGAGACCCGGGATTGGGATTAGGACAGTGAGAGACCCAGGATTGGGGACAGTGACAGACCCGGGATTGGTGACAGTGAGAGACCCGGGATTGGGATTGGGACAGTGAGAGACCCGGGATTGGGATTGAGGACAGTGAGAGACCTGGGATTGGGGACAGTGAGAGACCCGGGATTGGGATTGGGACAGTGAGAGACCCGGATTGGGGATAGTGACAGACCCGGGATTGGGATTGAGGACAGTGAGAGACCCGGGATTGGGGACAGTGAGAGACCCGGATTGGGATTGGGACAGTGAGAGACCCGGATTGGGGACAGTGACAGACCCGGGATTGGGATTGGGGACAGTGAGAGACCCGGATTGGGACAGTGAGAGACCCGGGATTGGAGACAATGAGAGACCCGGATTGGGATTGGGACAGTGAGAGACCGGGGATTGGGATTGGGACAGTGAGTGACCCGGGATTGGGATTGAGGACAGTGAGAGACCCGGATTGGGGACAGTGAGAGACCCGGGATTGGGGACAGTGAGAGACCCGGGATTGGGATTGGGGACAGTGAGAGACCCGGGATTGGGGACAGTGAGAGAACCGGGATTGGGATTGGGACAGTGAGAGACCCGGGATTGGGATTGGGGACAGTGAGAGACCCGGGATTGGGACAGTGAGAGACCCGGGGATTGGGATTGGGGACAGTGAGAGACCCGGGATTGGGATTGGGACAGTGAGAGACCCGGGATTGGGGACAGTGAGAGACCCGGGATTGGGATTGGGACAGTGAGAGACCCGGGATTGGGGACAGTGAGAGACCCGGGATTGGGATTGGGGACAGTGAGAGACCCAATATTGGGATTGGGACAGTGAGAGACCGGGGGATTGGGATTGGGGACAGTGAGAGACCCAGATTGGGGACAGTGAGAGACCCGGGATTGGGATTGGGGACAGTGAGAGACCCGGGATTGGGACAGTGAGAGACCCGGGATTGGGATTGGGGACAGTGAGAGACCCGGGATTGGGATTGGGACAGTGAGAGACCCGGGATTGGGGACAGTGAGAGACCCGGGATTGGAATTGGGGACAGTGAGAGACCCGGGATTGGGGACTGTGAGAGACCTGGGATTGGGGACAGTGAGAGACCCGGGATTGGGGACAGTGAGAGATCCGGGATTGGGATTGGGGACAGTGAGAGACCGGGGATTGGGATAGGGACAGTGAGAGACCGGGGATTGGGGACAGTGAGAGACCCGGGATTGGGATTGGAGACAGTGAGAGACCCGGGATTGGGGACAGTGAGAGATCTGGGATTGGGATTGGGGACAGTGAGAGACCTGGGATTGGGATAGGGACAGTGAGAGACCCAGGATTGGGATTGGGGACAGTGAGTGACCCGGGATTGGGATTGGGACAGTGAGAGACCCGGGATTGGGATTGGGGACAGTGAGAGACCCGGGATTGGGATTGGGGACAGTGAGAGACCTGGGATTGGGGACAGTGAGAGACCCGGGATTGGGATTGGGGACAGTGAGAGACCCGGATTGGGGACAGTGAGAGACCCGGGATTGGGATTGGGGGATAGAACCGGGATTGAGTTTGGGAACAGTGAGAGACCCGGGATTGGATTGGGACAGTGAGAGACCTGGGATTGGGGACAGTGAGAGACCCGGGATTGGGATTGGGGACAGTGAGAGACCTGGGATTGGGATTGGGGACAGTGAGAGACCTGGGATTGGGATTGGGGACAGTGAGAGACCCAGATTGGCACAGTGAGAGAACCGGGATTGGGGACAGTGAGAGACCCGGGATTGGGATTGGGACAGTGAGAGACCCGGATTGGGGACAGTGACAGACCCGGGATTGGGATTGGGGACAGTGAGAGATCCGGATTGGGGACAGTGAGAGACCCGGGATTGGGGACAGTGAGAGACCCGGGATTGGGATTGGGGACAGTGAGAGACCCGGGATTGGGGACAGTGAGAGACCCGGGATTGGGATTGGGACAGTGGAGACCCGGGATTGGGATTGGGGGACAGTGAGAGACCCAGGGATTGGGGACAGTGAGAGACCCAGGATTGGGATTGGGACAGTGAGAGACCCGGGATTGGGACAGTGAGAGACCCGGGATTGGGATTGGGACAGTGAGAGACCCGGGATTGGGATTAGGACAGTGAGAGACCCGGATTGGGATTGGGGACAGTGAGAGACCTGGGATTGGGATTGGGGACTGTGAGAGACCCGGGATTAGGGACAGTGAGAGACCCGGGAATTGGGGACAGTGACAGACCCGGGATTGGGGACAGTGAGAGACCGGGATTGGGATTGGGACAGTGAGAGACCCGGGATTGGGATTGAGGACAGTGAGAGACCCGGGATTGGGACAGTGAGAGACCCGGGATTGGGATTGGGACAGTGAGAGACCCGGATTGGGGATAGTGACAGACCCGGGATTGGGATTGAGGACAGTGTGAGACCGGATTGGGACAGTGAGAGACCCAGATTGGGGATAGTGAGAGACCCGGGATTGGGATTGGGATTGGGACAGTGAGAGACCCGGGATTGGGATTAGGACAGTGAGAGACCCAGGATTGGGGACAGTGACAGACCCGGGATTGGTGACAGTGAG
The DNA here is from genome assembly GCA_026770705.1 of Isurus oxyrinchus. NCBI lineage: Eukaryota > Metazoa > Chordata > Chondrichthyes > Lamniformes > Lamnidae > Isurus > Isurus oxyrinchus. Next base: position 8,074,145 of record JANJGN010000014.1, read on the forward strand.
AGACCCGGGATTGGGATTGGGACAGTGAGAGACCCGGGATTGGGATTGAGGACAGTGAGAGACCTGGGATTGGGGACAGTGAGAGACCCGGGATTGGGATTGGGACAGTGAGAGACCCGGATTGGGGATAGTGACAGACCCGGGATTGGGATTGAGGACAGTGAGAGACCCGGGATTGGGGACAGTGAGAGACCCGGATTGGGATTGGGACAGTGAGAGACCCGGGATTGGGATTGGGGACAGTGAGAGACCCGGGATTGGGGACAGTGAGAGACCCGGGATTGGGATTGGGGACAGTGAGAGACCCGGGATTGGGATTGGGACAGTGAGAGACCCGGGATTGGGATTGGGGACAGTGAGAGACCCAGGATTGGGGACAGTGAGAGACCCGGGATTGGGATTGGGGACAGTGAGAGACCCGGGATTGGGATTGGGGACAGTGAGAGACCTGGGATTGAGACAGTGAGAGACCCGGATTGGGATTGGGAGACCCGGATTGGGATTAGGAGACCCGGATTGGGATTGGCAGACTGGGAGACCCGGATTGGGACGGTTGCTATGGCGATGGGGCTCTGGGTGGGGGCGGGGCCGGAGCCGGGGACGTGTCCGCACGGAGGGTGAGGCCGGGGTCAGAGCGGGACCGGGATCGGGACCAGGACCAGGACCCAGTCACTATGCTGGACTTCGCCATATTTGCCATCACCTTCGTGGTTCTCCTGATCGGGGCCGTGCTCTACCTGTACCCGGTAAGGGAAGCGGCCTGTCCCCGTCCCCGGGCCTGCGCCTGCGCCTGGGCACCGAGCCCCGGCCTTTCCTGTGCAGCTCCCCGGAGAAGCTGCACTGCCTCTGGGCAGGACTCCCGGCCCCGCTCCAACCGCCCCGGTCTCTAACCCCCCTCCTCCCACAATTACCCCCCCCCCTCCACCTCCCATTACCCCCCATTCCCACACCCTCCCCCTCATTACCCCCTCCCCCCAATTACCCCCCTTCCTCATTACCCTCTCCCCCCAATTACCCCCTTCCTCATTACCCCCCTCCCCCCCAATTACCCCCCCTTCCTCATTACCCCCTCCCCCCAATTACCCCCCTTCCTCATTACCCCCCCTCCCCCAATTACCCCCTCCACCTCCCATTGCCCCCATTACCCCCATTCCCACACCGCCCCCCTCATTAACCCCCTCCCCCCAATTACCCCCTCCCCCAATTACCCCCTCCCCCAATTACCCCCTCCCCTCCCCCCAATTACCCCCTCCCTCTCCCCCCAATTGCCCCCCCTCCCCCTCCCCCAATTGCCCCCCCTCCCCCTCCCCCAATTGCCCCCTCCCCCAATTGCCCCCCCCTCCCCCCAATTGCCCCCTCCCCCAATTGCCCCCTCCCCCTCCCCCAATTGCCCCCTCCCCCAATTGCCCCCCTCCCCCTCCCCCAATTGCCCCCCCTCCCCCTCCCCCAATTGCCCCCCCTCCCCCTCCTCCCAATTACCCCCCCTCCCCCTCCTCCCAATTACCCCCTCCCTCTCCCCCCAATTGCCCCCCCCCTCCCCCTCCCCCAATTGCCCCCCCTCCCCCTCCCCCAATTGCCCCCTCCCCCAATTGCCCCCCCTCCCCCCAATTGCCCCCTCCCCCAATTGCCCCCTCCCCCTCCCCAATTGCCCCCTCCCCCAATTGCCCCCCCTCCCCCTCCCCCCAATTGCCCCCCCTCCCCCTCCCCCCAATTGCCCCCCTCCCCCTCCCCCCAATTGCCCCCCCTCCCCCCAATTGCCCCCCCTCCCCCAATTGCCCCCCCTCTCCCTCCCCCAATTGCCCCCCCTCTCCCTCCCCCAATTGCCCCCCCTCTCCCTCCCCCAATTGCCCCCTCCCCCAATTGCCCCCTCCCCCCCAATTGCCCCCTCCCCCTCCCCCCAATTACGCCCCCTCCCCCCAATTGCCCCCTCCCCCTCCCCCCAATTGCCCCCTCCCCCTTCCCCAATTGCCCCCTCCCCCTCCCCCCAATTGCCCCCTCCCCTCCCCCCAATTGCCCCCTCCCCCTCCCCCAATTGCCCCCTCCCCCTCCCCCCAATTGCCCCCCTCCCCCCAATTACCCCCTCCCCTCCCCCCAATTACCCCCCTCCCCTCCCCCCAATTACCCCCCTCCCCTCCCCCAATTACCCCCCTCCCCCTCATTACCTCCCCTCCCCCTCATTACCTCCCCTCCCCATTACCCCCCATTCCCACACCCTCCTCATTATCCCATTCGCCCCCTTTCGCACAACCTCACCCAATTCCGACACCCTACCTCCATTACCGCCAATTCCAACACCCTCCCCCCTTACCCCCAGTTCCCACACCCTCCCCCATTACCCCGATTCTGACACCCTCCCCAATTCCCACACCCTCCCCATTACCCCAATTCCGACACCCTCCCCCCTTACCTCCAATTCCCACACCCTCCCCCCTTACCCCCAATTCCCACACCCTCCCCCCTTACCCCCAATTCCCACACCCTCCCCTCGTAACACCCAATGCACAGTCTCCCCCCATTACAACCCATTCCCACACCCTCCTTATTAGCCCAATTCCCACAGCCTACCTATTACCCCCCCATTCCCACAGCCTCATTACCCCCCATTCCCACAGCCTCCCCATTACCCCCCATTCCCACACCCTCCCCAATTCCCACACCCTGTCCCCATTACCCTCATTCCCCCCCATTCACACAGACTCCCCCAATTCCGACACCCTCCCCCATTACCCCCAATTCCAACACCCTCCCCCACTTGACCCCTATTCTGACACCCTCCCCATTACCCCCAAATTCCCACACCCTCCCCGTTACCCCCAATTGCAATGCCCTCCCCGTAACACCCAATTCCCACAGCCTCCCCCCATTACCCCCAATTCCCACAGCCTCCCCCATTACCCCCCATTCCCACACCCTCCCCATTACCCCCATTCCCACACCCTCCCCATTACCCCCATTCCCACACCCTCCCCATTACCCCCATTCCCACACCCTCCCCATTACCCCCATTCCCACACCCTCCCCATTACCCCAATTCCCACACCCTCCCCATTACCCCAATTCCCACACCCTCCCCATTACCCCAATTCCCACACCCTCCCCCATTACCCCAATTCCCACACCCTCCCCATTACCTCAATTCCCACACCTTCCCCATTACCCCAGTTCCCACACCCTCCCCATTACCCCAATTCTGACACCCTCTCCCCCCCTTACCCCCAATTCTGACACCCTCTCCCCCCTTACCCCCAATTCTGACATCCTCTCCCCCCTTACCCCCAATTCTGACATCCTCCCCCCTTAACCCCTATTCCGACACCCTCCCTGTTACCCCTCCAATTCCCACACCCTCCCCATTACCCCAATTCCCACACCCTCCCCATTACCCCCCATTCCCAGCACCCTACCCATTACCCTAATGCCAGCCCCCTCCCCAGTAACACCCAGTTCCTACAGCCTCCCCCCGTAACACCCAATTCCCACACCGTCCTCATTACCCCAATTCCCACACCCTCCTCATTACCCCAATTCCCACACCCTCCCCATTAGCCCCCATTCCCACAGCCTCCCCATTACCCCCCATTCCCAGCACCCTACCCATTACCCTAATGCCAGCCCCCTCCCCAGTAACACCCAGTTCCTACAGCCTCCCCCCGTAACACCCAATTCCCACACCCTCCTCATTACCCCAATTCCCACACCCTCCTCATTACCCCAATTCCCACACCCTCCCCATTAGCCCCCATTCCCACAGCCTCCCCATTAGCCCCCATTCCCACAGCCTCCCCATTAGCCCCCATTCCCACAGCCTCCCCATTACCCCCCATTCCCACAGCCCCCCCATTCCCACAGCCTCCCCATTACCCCCCATTCCCACAGCCTCCCCATTATCCCACATTCCCACACCCTCCCCATTACCCCCCATTCCCACACCCTCCCCAGTACCCCCCATTCCCACACCCTCCCCATTACCCCCCATTCCCACACCCTCCCCATTACCCCCATTCCCACACCCTCCCCATTACCCCCCATTCCCACACCCTCCCCATTACCCCCCATTCCCACACCCTCCCCATTCCCACACCCTCCCCATTACCCCCCATTCCACAGCCTCCCGATTATCCCCCCTTCCCACCTCCCTCCCCATTACCCCCAATTCCCACACCCTCCCCAATTCCCACACACTGCCCCCATTACCCCCATTCCCACAGCCTCCCCCAGTTCCGACACCCTCCCGCCATCTTACCCCCAATTCTGACACCCTCCCCCCATTACCCCCAATTCTGACACCCTCCCCTGGTTACCCCCAATTCCGACACCCTCACCCCATTACATCCAATTCCAACACCCTTCCCCCCTTACCCCCAATTCCGACACCCTCCCCCCTTACCCCCAATTCCAACATCCTCTCCCCCCTTACTCCCAATTCCGACACTCTCCCCCTCTTACTCCCAATTCCGCCACCCTCCCCCCTTACCCCCAATTTCGACACCCTTCCCTCGTTACCCCCAATTCTGACACTCTCCCCCTCTTAACCCCAATTTTGACACCCTCCCCCCCCTTACCCCCAATTTTGACACCCTCCCCCCCTTACCCCCAATTTTGACACCTTCCCCCCCTTACCCCCAATTTCGACACCCTCCCCTCGTTACCCCCAATTCTGACACTCTCCCCCTCTTAACCCCAATTCTGACACCCTCCCTTTGTTACCCCCCAATTCCGACACTCTTTCCCCCCCCTTACTCCCAATTCCGCCACCCTCTCCTCCCTTACTCCCAGTTCCGCCACCCTCCCCCCCTTACCCCCAATTCCGACACCCTCTCCTCGTTACCCCCAATTCTGACACCCTCCCCCCTTACCCCCAATTTCGACACCCTCTCCCCCCCCCTTACCCGCAATTCCGACACTCTCCCCCCCCTTACCCCCAATTCTGACACCCTCTCCCCCCTTACTCCCAATTCCGCCACCCTCCCCCCCTTACTCCCAATTCCGCCACCCTCCCCCCCTTACTCCCAATTCCGCCACCCTCCCCCCCCTTACTCCCAATTCCGCCACCCTCCCCTCGTTACCCCCCAATTCCCACACCCTCCCCCCGTTACCCCTAATTCCCACACCCTCCCCTCGTTAACCCCAATTCCCACACCCTCCCCCAATTCCCACACCCTCCCCCCCGTTACCCCCAATTCCCACACCCTCCCCTGTTACCACCAATTCCCATTGTTAATCCCCTTACCCAAATTTACATTGTCGGCTGCCCCTTATTCACCAAACTCACTATTTGTTGACGTGTTTGAGAATTTTTCCTTTATAATTTTGTCCTCTGCTTTAATCATCCTGCTACATGTTAACACAACCCATTTGTGAGTTCCTTCAGTTGTGTATAATACTGTTGGCTGTCGTGGGTGACAGATGAGGGTGGCACACACTGGGGTTCATTTGGCTGTCTTGCAAGTCCCGGCTGATGTGAAGTTCCCAGGTTTGATAATAAAGACAGAAAATGCTGGAATAACTCAGCAGGTCTGGCAGCATCTGTGGACAGAGAAACAGAGTTAAAGTTTCGAGTCCATGTGACTTCTTCAGAGCCATGCAATCACTTATTGTCACTTATTTCAGATTCAAGCATCCGCAATACTTTGCTTTTGCTTTTATTGCCAGGTTTGATCCCTGTTCTGTGCTAAGATGATCCCACAGGGAGTTAATTGTTAACCCTTCACCAAATTCCCCCACGCCCCAATGCAGTTACCAGGGGTAGACATTAGCTTGGTTACTGCTACTTCCAGTATCTGTTGCTAAAAAGTTACATATATTTGTGTATATGTGGGTGAACAAACTATGTGGACATGTGTTTGTGTCTGAGTGTGTGTGCAAACTGTATATGAGCAATTGTGTTCCTGTAAAGTGACTACATGTGGGGGAATTTGAACTGTGCTTTGTTCATCACCGGCTAGGCCAGCATTTATTGCCCATCCCTCATTGCCTCCAGGCCACTGCTGTGGGTCTGGAGTCACATGTAGGCCAAACCAGGAAAGGCAGATTTCCTTCCCTAAAGGGGTATTAGTGAACCAGGTGGGTTTTTATGGCAATCGACAATGGTTTCATGCTCACCATTAGACTTTGAATTCCAGATTTTTATATTGAATTCAAATTTCACCACCTGCCGTGGTGGGATTTGTACCTGGGGGCCGGGCATTACCCTGGATCTCTGGATTACTAGTGTCCAGTGACAATACCACTACATCACCACCTCCCCAAGTATGTCTGCCTGTACGTACATGCTTGCAAATATGTCTGTACGTAGGAAGAGTCAGATTTGTCTTGGGTCCTTTCACATTTCTTATACATGAATTAAGCTGTATAACAGGTGCTGCGGCAGCAAAAGGCTGATACCCTGACAGCAGCTCCCCATAAATAATTTGCAGTCAATGCATCTAAAATACCTAATAATGGCTCCTTATGTGCGAGCATCGGAAATCATCAATTGCCATTGACTGATGAGCCACCTTGCATAGCTCAGCAATCGAAGATTAGTATCCAGCTATTCACTACATGAGCTGTAACTGCAGTTTGCTTGTACTGAATGGCTAATTGCTTGAAATTTTGTGTACAGATTGAATAAGTTAAATGTGTCCTGGAAATGCTCAGTACTTGAAGAACGTAGGAGCAGGAGTAGGCTGTTTGGCCCGTCAAGCCTGCTTCCCCCATGTTATTAGATCATGACTGATCATCTACCCCAATGCCATTTTCCTGCTCTATCCCCATATAAACAAAATAAGTGACAGTCATTTGCTGCCTCAGGCAATGCCTTGACCAATCAGGGTTAAGCTGCCTGGTTTAAATTTCAAACAATGCTTGGCAGTTAACTGTCAGTCACCATCAATGGTGCATTCTCCATGGCAACACCATTTGTCAAACAATCAGCACCCTCTTCACATACAGTATAAATTGTTGTTTCCCCCTTAGATTTTATTTTTGCAAGCGTCCTGATGAGTGCAAGGCGAAAAGCTTAGACATGTCTCTTTTACAGCAATACAAAATATAGTACGGGTGGGCACAGTATGGCTCCCTATAACACTTGGGTACAGTGCAGGTGGGAGCAGGTCTGTCACTGTATGACACTGGGGTACAGTACAGGTGGGAGCAGGTATGACACGGGTACAGTACATGTGGGGACAGGTCTGTCACTGTATGACACTAGGATACAGTACAGGTGGGGACAGGTCTGTCACTGTCTGACACTGGGGTACAGTACAGGTGGGAGCAGGTCTGTCACTGTATGACACTGGGGTACAGTACAGGTGGGAGCAGGTCTGTCACTGTATGACACTGGGGTACAGTGCAGGTGGGAGCAGGTCTGTCACTGTATGACACTGGAGTACAGTACAGGTGGGAGCAGGTCTGTCACTATGACATGGGTACAGTACAGGTAGGAGCAGGTCTGTCACTGTATAACACTGGGGTACAGTACTGGTGGGGACAGGTCTGTCACTGTATAACACTGGGATACAGTACTGGTTGGTGCAGGTCTGTCACTGCAACATAGGCACAGTACTGGTGGGGACAGATCTGTCACTGTATAACACTGGGGCACAGTACTGGTGGGGACAGGTCTGTCACCGTATAACCCTGGGGTATTGTACTGGTGGGGACAGGTCTGTCACTGTCTGACACTGGGGTACAGTACTGGTGGGGACAGGTCTGTCACTGTATAACACTGGGGTACAGTACTGGTGGGTACAGGTCTGTCACTGTATAACACTGGGATACAGTACTGGTGGGGACAGGTCTATGACTGTATAACACTGGGTACAGTACTGGTGGGGACAGGTCTGTGACTGTATAACACTGGGGTACAGTACTGGTGGGGACGGGTCTGTCACTGTATAACTCTAGGATACAGTACTGGTGGGGACAGGTCTGTCACTGTATAACACTGGGGTACAGTACTGGTGGGGACAGGTCTGTCACTGTATAACACTGGGGTACAGTACTGGTGGGGACAGGTCTGTCACTGTATAACACTGGGGTACAGTACTGGTGGGGACAGGTCTGTCACTGTATAACACTGGGGTACAGTACTGGTGGATACACTCTGTCACTATTACACTGGGTTACAGTACTGGTGGATACAGGTTTGTTCCTGTATGACACTGGGGTACAGGATTACTGGGTACCTGTAACACCCAGATTATTAAAAATTGCTGTACAAATATAAGTGCTACCAAATCATAACTGCACCCTGCACTGTTGTCCATTTGTTTCCATTAGCTCCCAAATATGAGTGATGATTTGATGCTTTCGCAGGAACTTACCAAGAATGGCAACAAAGAACCTGTTGTAAACCTCACCTATTGTCCAGGAAAAAGAACCCCGAGCCTGATCGCTATTCAGGGATCGCTGCTGGATCATATGTGGTTGCTGAGTGATGACCAGTTCCAACTGGCCTGTGATTCTATTTGGAATCAGATAACCTGGCTGCGGTCAATATACCCTCCCTCAGGAAGAACGATGTGGGAATAAATCCTTTCTTTATCCACATCGGGTTTGACATGTGCTGGGGGAGTATGAGCGTTTGTCGTGTGTAGTTTCTCTTCAGTTGCTTTCTCTTGGATACTCATTCTGTGTTTTTTTTGCCCTAGGCATCCAGGCAAGCGTCTGGAATCCCAGGGATGGCGCCCACGGAGGAGAAGTAAGTCAGCCTTTGCTCTGTCAGCCTGAAGTTTTGCTAATAAGAATAAAGGAAAGATATTTATACTGTACCTTTCGTGACCTCAGATGCCCCAAAGCCAGCCAGTGAAAATAAGTTACAGTGTAGGAAATAGGGCAGCCAATTTGTACACAGCAAGATTCCACAAACTGCAATGGGATAATGACCAGATAATCAGTACTGATGTTCGTTGAGGGATAAATAGACCGCCAGGGAGAACTTGCTCTCTTTCTTAGAATTGGTACCATGGGATCTTTTACATCTGACTTTTTTTTCCATTCAGGGTGTGGGCTTCACTGGCTGGGCCAGCATTTATTGCCCATCCCTAATAGCCATTGAGCAGATGGTTTTGAGGCACCACCTTGAACTGCTGCAGACTGGTGTAGATACACACACGTTGTAGGAAGGGAGTTCTAGGATTTGGACCCAGCGACTGCAAAGGAACAAGTGATATAGTTCTACATCGGGATGGTCCGTGGCTGGGAGGGGAACTTGCAGGCTGTGGTGTTCCCATGTATCTGTTGCCCTTGTCTGTCCAGATGATGGAGGCCATGGGTTTGCGAGATGCTGTCAGAAGCCTTGTCAAGTTCCTGCAGCGCATCTTGTAGCTGGTAGCATCGCAGCCACTCTGTGCCAATGGTGGGGGGGACTGAATGTTGAAGGTGGTCAATGGGCCACCAATCAAGCAGGCTGCTTTGTCCTGGATGGTATCGAGCTTCTTGAGTGTTGTAAGAGCTGCACTCATTCAGGCAAGTAGGGAGTATTCCATCACACCGCTGACTTGTGCCTTGTAGATGGTGGACAGGCTCTGGGGAGTCAGAAGGTGGCTCACTTGCTGCATATTTCCCAGCCTCTGACCTGCTTATATAGTCACTATATATGGTTGGTCCAGTTATGTTTCTGATGAATGGTGCCCACCCCACCTCCCCCCCACAAAAAAAAACACCCCGGGCTTGTCCCACCCCCCAACCCGGTCCCATCGACCCCCCACCCCCACCACTTACCCTGCCCCATCGGCCTTCACTCCCTGCTGCGACTTTAATGGCAACTATCTATTTTTATTCCACAGGGATGGAAATCTCCCAGATATTGTGAGCACAGGGAGCCTTCATCAATTCCTAGCCAATCTCCATGAAAAATATGGATCACTTGCATCCTTCTGGTTCGGGCAACGCCTGGTGGTCAGTTTGGGCTCCGTAGACCTCCTGAAGGAGCACATCAATCCGAACCGTACCTGTAAGTGCTGCGAATGTTTTATACACAGTCAGGACAGACCATCAGGAGATAGCCACCTCCTGATTGGATATTAGGGAACCTGTCAACACTTTGAAATCATTTGGCAATTGAGTGATGGATACCCAGGACTCAGTTACAGGGCGAATCTAATGGAGAGGGTTGGCGGGTTTATATTTTGAATAACAGATATCCAGCAGTGAATTATAGGGTTTGAGAGATTGATATAAACATACTTGGCCCCTTACATTTTCCATTAAGAGTCACTGTATAGTGTATGGGATCATTACCTAACCCAGGGTCACTGAAGTAAATTACAATGGCCTGACTGCTCTCCTGGGAGTTAGCTCTCGTTACAGATCAGGGCTCAAACCAGCTTTTAATCCTATACCGGTCTCTGAATAACCTATGGAAAAGTCAGGTTAACCCAGCTAATATTTTTTTATTTTACAAATTTCTATCCCTCCTGTCTAGCTGATCCATTTGAGACAATGCTGAAATCCTTACTGGGATATCAGTCTGGCTTTGGAAGCAATGCTGCTGAGAGTCATGTGAGGAAGAAAGTTTATGAGACAGGAGTGAACAAAGCCATCCGAAGCAACTTCGCTGTCATACAGAAGGTAATCAGATTCGTGCGTTCAAACTGTCCTGCTCACCTTTTTCATGCTCTGCCAATCTCTCTTATCTTGTTTAAATGTCTTTCCAATTTTCTCCTTCCTTAAAGAGGTTGGCCGTCACTGGTTAATGTTCTGTTACAAGAAACTGCATCTCCTCGTCCTTCTTTCCCTGCCTGCAGCCTTTGACACCGTTGACCACACCATGCTTATCCAATGCCTCTCCACTGTCGTCCATCTGGGTGGGACTGCTCTTTCTTGGCTCCATTCTTATATATTGCACCGAAGCCAGAGTATCACTTGGAGTGGCTTCTCTTCCTGCTCCTGCACATAAATCCAGTGTCTCCCAAGGATCCATCATTGGTCCCTCCCTATTTCTCATCCACTCGGCCTCTCATCCGCTGCCCCTCGGTGACATCATCTGAAAACACGGCTTTAGTTTTCACTGGACACTGACGACATCCAGCTCTACCTCACCACCACCTCTCTTGACATCTCCGCTGTTGCTAACTTAGCAGATTGCTTACCCGACGCCCAGTACTAGATGGGCTGAAATTTCTTCCAACTAAACATTGGAAAGACTGAAGCCATTGCCTTCGATCCCTGCTGCAAGCTCTGTTCTCTAGCTGCTGACTCCATCCCTCTCCCTGGAAACTGTCTGAAGCTGAACCAATCTGTTCACAATCTTGAAGCCATATTTGACTCCAGGGTGAGTTCCTGACCACATATTTGTATCATCACTAAGATCGTCTATTTCCGCTTCCATAACGTTTCCCAACTCCATCCCTGCCTCAGCTCATCTGCTGAAACCCTCGCCCATGTCCTGTTACCTCAAGACTTGACTATTCAAATACACTCCTGGCTGGCCCCCACATTCCAACCTCTGTAAACTTGAGCTGCAGCCACTGTCCTAGCTGTTGTACCAAGTCCCCTTCATCCAGCGACCCTGTGCTCGCTGACGTACATCAGCTTCTAATCAAGCAACACCATAATTTTAAAATCCTCATTCTTGTTTTCAAATCTGTCCATGGCTTCCCTATCACTGTAATATCCTGCAACCCAATAATCCTCCAAGATATCTGCACTTCTCTAATTCCGGCCTTTTGTGTATTTCCTATTATAATCGCTCCACCATGGGTAGCCATGGCTTCAGTTTCCTGGACCCTAAGCTCTGGAATTCCCTCCCTACAACTCGCCGTCTCTCTACCTCACTTTCCTCCTTTAAGGCACTCCTTAAAACCTACTTCTTTGACCAAGTCTTTGGCCATCTTCCCTTATATCACCTTAAATGGCTCAAGTGTCAAATTCTGCTTGAGAACGCTCCTCTGAATGGCAAACCAACAGAAAGCAGAGAGTCGTGATAAATGGGTCTTTTTCTGGATGGCAAGCTGTAACTAGAATGGGGTGCTACAGAGTTCGGTCCTTGGGCCCCAATTATTTACAATCTATATTAATGACTTGGATTCAGGGACAGAAGGTACTTTAGCTAAATTTGCAGATGACACCAAAATAGGTGGGAAAGTAAGTTGCAATGAAGAAATAAGAAACTTACAACTGGATATGGACAGGTTAGGTGAATGGGCCAAAATTTGGCAGATAGAGTTTAACGTGGATAAGTGTGAGGTTATCCATTTTGGTTGGAAGCATAAAAAGGCGACTTATTATTTAAATGAAGAGAAACTTCAGAATGCTTCAGTGCAGAGGGATCTGGGTGTCCTCGTGCACGAATCGCTGAAAGCTAGTATGCAGGTACAGCAGGTAATAAGGAAGGCAAATGGAATTTTGGCATTTATTGCTAAAGGAATAGGGTATAAAAATAAGGAAGTGTTGTTGCAACTATACGAGGCATTGGTGAGACCACACCTGGAGTACTGTGCACAGTTTTGGTCCCCTTACTTGAGGAAGGATGTAGTTGCATTGGAGACAGTTCAGACGAGGTTCACTAGATTGATTCCAGAGATGCGGGGCTTGTCTTATAAGGAGAAATTAAGCAGTTTAGGCCTATACTCGCTAGAGTTTAGAAGGATGAGAGGAGATCTAATTGAGGTATATAAGATGCTAAAGGGGATAGACACAGTAGACGTGGAGTGGATGTTTCCCCTTGTGGGGCATTCTAGAACGAGAGGCCACAGTTTTAGACTAAGGGTTGGTAGATTTAAATCAGGGATGAGGAGAAATTACTTTTCTCAAAGGGTCGTGAATCTGTGGAATTCACTACCTCAGAGTGCAGTGGATGCCGGGACACTGAATAAATTTAAGGAGCAGATAGACAGATTTTTAATTAGTAACGGGTTGAAAGGTTGTGGGGAGAGGGCGGGAAATTGGAGTTGAAGCCGATATGAGATCAGCTGTGATCATATTGAATGATGGGACAGGCCCGAGGGGCTGAATTGCCTATTCCGGCTCCCTAGTTCTTATGTACTAATGTTCTCTGAAGCACCCTGAGACATTTTATTACATTAAAGGCACCAAATAAATGCAAGTTTTGTTCTTACATAGCACCTTTAACATAGAAAACATTGTAGGGCTGGAGGACGTTACAGTGATAAGGAAAGGCAAAGCTAAGAAGGGTTTTGAATAAGAGAATTTTTAACCTGAGATGTTGTTGAAACAGGAGACATCATAGCTCAGCAAACATGGGGTGAGGGTGAACAGTACTCTGAGAGTTGCAATATGGGCAGCAGAGTGTTGAATGAACTGAATTTTAGGAAGAGTGAAAGATGGGAGAATGGCCAGGGAGGCATTGGAATACAGAAGCATGGATGAGATTTTCAGCAGTAGATTGGTGAAGCAGGAGTGGAGATTGGCAGTATTACAAAGGTGGGAGTAAACGGTCTTGGTAATGGAGACAATGTGTGCTCAGAAGGTCATCTCAGGCTCGAGCATGGCACCAAGGATGCAAACAGTCTGGTTCAGCCTCAGACAGTGCTTCAGAAGATGGATGGAGTTGCTCATCAGGGAATAGAATCTGTGACAGGAGCCAATGACAGTGGCTTCAACCTTCCCAATATTTAATTGATGGACATTTCTGCTCATCTGAAACTAGCCCCTGAGTCTCTGAAAGACCCACCCCCAAACATCTGAAAACACCCGACACTCAGAAACCCCTCTGGACCCACCCCCACCTTTACAAACCTCTCTGGACCCCCACACCCCGACCCTCTGGAGCCCCCCACCATTTGAAAGTTTAGAAGCTGACCTTTATTCCTCCTCTATTGAGTGCCAGCTTGGGGGGCCTCATCTGCACCAGAAGGTCGTGGGCTTAAATCCCACCAGAAGCCATGAGGCTATTATCTAGACGGACTCTTCAATACAAATCTGAGTGGGTGTTGCATTGTCAGAGATGCCGTCCTTCAGATGAGAAGTTAAACGTTTTTTCTGTGATTGTTGTAATATTTGATCTTTGCCACTCTGGGGCTGTAAGTAGCTGTAGCACTGTGCAGCGTCTAGCAACAATAATTTCACAGCATGGCTTCCGTTCATATTTTGGTAGAATAAATGATTTCACACTGGACTCTGGAAAGGCACTGCACTGTACTGCCGCTGGTGTACAGCTTAGGGACTGCAGTTAGAGCATGTGGTCGGAAGCCCATTAAACACAGCACCAATGCTACGAACTGTCTGGCTCAGCTTTAGACAACTCCCAAAGAGAGGGATGGAAACAATGTTTACGGAATGAAGTTCGTGGTGGGATCCAAAGAAAATGGCAGTCTAGGGTTCCACACGATAGGAAAGGAAGGATATTGAAGCAATAGAGGGTACAGCATAGATGGACTATGATGTTGGCTGATTATAAGGAAAAGGGGTATGGACAAAAAACTGGGATTCTATTGTGAGAACAGGGGGTGATTGCAGAGTAATTTTATAGAGGCCTACAAAATTATGAAGGGGTGGGACAGCTTAAACCTCTACTTTGCCCAGCACCGATGCATTGTGACGAGAATGTGCACTATCTGCAGGAAGCACTGCAGCAGCTCACCAAGGCCTCTTTGACAGCACCTCTAGCACTTAGATGGACAAGGGCAGCAGGTGCATGGGTGCACCATCACCTCCAAGTTCCCCATCAACTGACAGAGTATGACAGCGTACATCTCCATTCCTTCATTGTCACTTCATTGAGTAAAGACCCTGAAATTATCAAAGCAACAGCATTCTGCGAGCACCTTCACAAGCAGCAGTTCAAGGAGGTAGCTCACCATCAACACCTCGAGGCAGCAAGGTAATAAAAGTGCTGGCCTTGCCAGTGACACCCACATCCCAGGAATCAATTTCTAAAAGCTGAAAGATATATACCGCTTCCGATCATTAAATGATCCAGAACAAGGAGAAATAGATGCAAGATTAAACTTAGGAGATTTAGGACAGAGAGTAGGAGGAAACCCTTTTACACAAAGGGTTATGAGGCTGTGGAATTCACCTCTAGAGTAAACATTTAAGAATAACCTGCCCTTGCCTGGAACTGTAATTGGAGAAGCACCCAAAATAGAATAAAACCAGAAAATGCTGGAAAAACTCAGCAGGTCAGACAGCATCTGTGCAGAAAGAGTTAACATTTCGAGTCCAATATGATTGTTCAGAACTGAAGAGAGGTAGAAATGTGATGGGTTTTATTACAGAATCGCTGTTGAGCAAGTTGGGGAGGCAGGTGAAGCAATAAGAGGTTAGGGGTAGGTTAGAGGGTGGGGGAGATTGAATGACAAAGATATCATGGAACACAAAGCAAAGAGAGTGGTAATAATAGTATTGAAGACACAAAGCACTGTTCCAGAGTAGGAGAATAAAGGTCAGTAATGTCCAAAAGCAAAATAGAAGAATGTGTTCATAGCAGAATATAGATCAATGCTGCTTGGAAGCAAAATATGAGAACAAGATGCAGGCTGGTACTTGGCAGAAAAAATTCAAAATGGAGGAGAGAGTTCATGATCTGAAGTTGTTGAGCTCAGTGTTGAATGCAGAAGGCTGAAAAGTGCCTAATCGGAAGATGAGTTGCTGTTCCTCCAGGTAGCGTTGGGCTTCACTGGAACATTCTAGCAGGTTAAGGACAGAAATGTGAGCATGAGAGCAAGATGGTGAATTTAACTGGCAGTGACAGGAAGGTTGGGGTCATGCTTGCGGACTGAGCAAAGGTGTTTGCAAAGTGGTCATCCAGTGTGTGTTTGGTCTCCATTATGTAGAGGAGATTGCACCTGTAATGGTTCTTTTTCCCACTCCTATAGTGTTACCTCTAGTGTGCAGGATCTATCCTTGATCCCCTTCTGTTTCTCATTTACATGCTGCCCCTCAGCAACATCATCTAAAAGCCCAACATCAGATTCCACATGTATGCTGACGACCCTCAGCTCTACTTCATCGTCTGTTCTCTTAAACAGTGCACTGTTTCTGCTCTGTTACGCTGCTTGGCTGACATCCTGTAGTGGTTGAGCCGAAATTTCTTCCAACGGAATGTTTGGAAGACTGAAGCCGTTTTCTTTGGATCCCAGCACTGTTTCCGTCCCTCTCTTTGGGAGCTGTCTGAAGCTGAACCAGACAGTTCATAGCATTCGTGTTGTGTTTGATGAGCTTGCAACCACATACCCACTCCATTATCAGGACCACCTGCTTCCCCTCCCATGACATCACCTAACTTCATCCCTGCTTCAGCTGTTCTGCCACTCAATTCCTCATCTATGCCTGTGTTGCCTCTAGACATGACTCTTGCAAAGCTCTCCTGGTTGGCCTCCCACCTTCCAACCCACGCTCATCCAGAATTCTGCTGTCCGTACCTTAACTTGCACCAAGCCTCATTCACCCATCCTCCCTGTGTATGCTGATTCCTAGTCTGACAGCACTTCAATTTTTAAATCCTCATCTTTGTTTTCAAATCTCTGTTGTTCTCAACAGGCAAATTGACATTCCTGTAACCTCCTCCAGGCCTTCAAAATCTCTGCACTCCTCCAATTCTGGCATCTTGTGCATCGCTGATTTTAAACGCTCCACTGTTGGCATCTGTGCCTTCAGCCTTAAAGTGCCCCCCCCCCCACCCTTGCGGCAATTCAGCAACTCTGCACACCATACTGGAACTGAAACAGTACCTTCAGCCCCACAGCTTCCGATTAACAAGTTGAAGCACGAAACCAGGAGGAAACCAACTTTCCACTGATGTATTTCCTCTTACACCATATGCCTGACTTCCTGTAACAAGCCTCCTGTGAGGCATTTTGTTGAATGCCTTTTGAAAATCCATACACATCCAAAAATACTTCATCCCCTTAACCTATCCAGTTGGTCACTCCTTCAATAAATATTTACTAAACCTGTCAAGCACACTTTGCCTTTATTTGATCCGATTTTGCTGCTCTTGTTTAACCCTGCATTTTCTAAATGGGCACCAATTTTATCTTGAACCAAGGATTGTAAGGATTTGTCCGCAACTGTTGTTAGACTATCTGGTTATCCAGCCTGTAGTTACTAGGTTTATCCTGGTCTCCCTCCTTAATCAAGGGTCTTGCATCAACTACTCCCCAGCCCCATGGCACAATTTGTATATTGAAAGTGAATTGAAAAACTTGTGGCCAAACACTTTTGGTTCCACTTTTGTTTACTTCAGCAGAACACCACTTAATGGCTCCCCACACTGCACCTGACAGCTGTGCAGTAACCTGCACCGGACTGTTCGTTTTGAAAATAGCAGCATATCCTGCGGGTGTTGGAAGACTGACAGCATCGAGGAACGCTAGTTACACAATGCACCCATACCTGACCTCGTCTCTACAGGCGATTGAAAATCAAGCCCTGTAACCCTAAAGCTTTAGTTGAATGTTACTCGTCCAAACTTTATCACACGACTCCCTTTCACGGTTCAGTTTGGGATTGATCTTTCGTAGAATTCCTTAGACGCATCCCATTTTATACTTAGGTTGTAATTTATACCTGATTCCCTGGTGCTGTTCTCTGTTCTGCCTGCCAGCAGAGCTGGTATCTGAGAGTAGGACAGGCTGTGTGTGGGTGATGGAGGAGCTGGTGTTGAAGAGTAACCCAGGAATTGTGACTTGTTGGTGTTTGCTGTCTCACGTGGGGAAATCTGAAACCTCCCCACAACTCGTTGAATCAGAAGACAACTGAGAATTTAAGCATGCAATCCTGCACTTTGACAAGTAACAACTTTTCCCCTGCAGGATTGGAATGAATTCACTGATGAGCATAATGAATGGAAAGCTTCAGTGCTTATGCTGTTCACAATCTGACAGAATTCTATTCTTTGCTGAATAAGGACATTTGCAATTCCCTGCAGTTTATGGCAGATTTGACACTGAAATTTGGTTGTTTCCCCCTGCCGTCTCTCCTAGAGAGTGACTCTAAAGCCAGCGTTACCTCTTCCCAGCAGCAGTTGCTGATGATTTAGCCAAGACAGTGAGTGCTGGCTGAGGATTGATTCCAGTGCAGCTACTGTAGATTTCAGTCCTTATAGTTTCCAACCCTTTGCTGTGTTAATTCCAATGAAGTATTGATAACTGTACAGCCCTGATTAAAAGGTGCCAAGTGAATAGCCAACATGGGAGTCAAATGTATCTCCTCCTAAACCATGAGAATCAATTACAATACTGTATATATCAACTGTTTTAGTGAGTTAGTGCTTATTTAACAATATTGTTTCTGGCTTTCAATGTAAGCATCAACTATGCAAGAGGTTAGATACAGAGTAAAGCTCCCTTTGCATTTGCCCTTCAGCCACAGTGCAGGTTAGATACAAGGTACAGCTCCTTCTACATTGACCCATCATACACTCCCAGATCAGGCACAGCACAGGTTTGATAAAGAGTAAGGCTCCCGGTGCACTATCCCGTCGAACACTCCCAGAGCAGTTGCAGCATGGGTTAAGTGCAGCATAAAATGACCTTTGCACCGCCCTATCAGTGTACCTGCTGAAAATCTGACGTTTTTCCACGCTGAGTTAGGTCTTACGAGCCAGGATCTCTAAGAGCAGAGTTGTGCTTCCAGTTGTTAAACAGCCGATTTGATACTTCTTGATCTTTTCCTTTCTCCTTTTCCTCAGCTAGCTGATGAGCTGGTCACTAAGTGGCTGTCATATCCTGAAGCTCAGCACGTCCCTCTGTGCCAGCACATGCTGGGCTTTGCCATGAAGTCTGTCACTCAGGTGGCCATGGGCCGACGCTTTGAAAACGACCAAGAAGTAATCCGCTTCCGAAAGAACCATGAATCGGTGAGTGGGTTCAAGTGGAGGACAGAGTTGAGCGATCGCACCCAGTTTTAGGGAGAAAGTAATTTTCAACTTGCTGTTCTCACCCTGCAAATCAATTGTGTGCACAGCCTCCTTTGACTGAAATGGAACTGCTACAGAGGAAGGAGCTCTATCCCTGGGTATCAGTCTGACTCGGACAGACCTGGAATGTTGCTAGTTTGGGCGCTGCTCTGTATACCATGTGATGCTGTCCCAGGAGCCTTCGCTTAGTTATGCTGTTTTAACCTATGCTAGTTTGAAGCCCTGCTAGCCCAGCTTGAATGAATTGGGAGTCTAGTTAGGTCAAGCAGATCGGTGAGATCACTTCAGTGATGCAGAAGGCAGCTGGGATATCTGCGTTTCTAAGCATCCCTGGGGAGGGGTTTCCCTCGCTTTAAAGTAAGAGTTTTCATACTTTTGTGTTTGAGTCCTTTAGTAACTATCACAGGGGCCCTGCCTCTGAGCCAGAAGTACCAGGTTCAAGTCCCACTCCAGGACCTGATGGTCAAGGAAGGTGCATTCGTAATGTGGCCAAACTGGTTGCCTATCAAGCTGCAATTCCTTCCAACACACGCCAATCGCAGGCGGTAAGAGTGGGAGAGATTCCTGGTCAGCCATGTGCTGGAAAGAAATTGGAACCTTTACCACCCCTATCCATAGCCATAACATGCATGTAAAAGTGTATGTTGCCATAGCAACTCGGTCTCCTTCTGGAGCTGTTAGCTGGATGGCCTGTTGCCAACAGCACGGGGTTCAATCCCCTTTCTGGATGGGGTGGATTCAGGACCTTCCTCCTTTGCCCTATCTTGGTGGAGACTGTGGCGCTGTGACTTGTTCCTTCGGGCAGTGAAATAACTATCACACGCTGTAAGGAACCCCTGCAAACATCAACACACTCCAGGGAGTTGGTGCAATCTCAGGAACCCCCTGCCAATATCAGTACACTCTCCAAGACATCCTGAAGATATCAGCACACTTTTAGGGAATGTTGATATTTCCTAGTATTCTGAGAGGTGTGCCATTGACTCTGGTATTCTGAGATCTGACCCTTTGCCCTAGACCCAGCTAAGAGTCAAACGCTCAAGGTTGCAAACCATGGCCAACAGCGGAACCAGCAAATTTTCATGGTGTTGATAGAAGAGATAGAACCTCAAAGGACAACAGCTGGTGTTCTGAGATGTGTACCAGTTCTCCTGGTATTCTGAAATGTGTACCCATTACCCCTGGTATTCTGAGATGTGTACCTGTTCCCCTGGTATTCTGAAATGTGTACCATTATCTCTGGTATTCTGAAATGCGTACCAGTTCCCCTGGTATTCTGAGATGCGTACCAGTTCACCTGGTATTCTGAGATGTGTACCAGTTCCCCTGGTATTCTGAGATGTGTACCAGTTCCCCTGGTATTCTGAAATGCGTACCAGTTCCCCTCATATTCTGATATGTGTACCAGTTCCCCTGGTATTCTGAAATGTGTACTATTATCCCTAGTATTCTGAAATGTGCACCAGTTCCCCTGCTATTCTGCAATGTGCATCTGTTCCCCTAGTATTCTGAAATGTGTACCATTATCCCTGGTATTCTGAAATGTGTACCAGTTCCCCTGGTATTCTGAGATGTGCCCTAGTTCCCCTGGTATTCTGAAATGTGTACCAATGCCCCTGGTATTCTGAAATGTGTACCATTATCCCTGGTATTCTGAGATGCGTACCAGTTCCCCTGGTATTCTGAGATGCGTACCAGTTCCCCTGGTATTCTGAGATGTGTACCAGTTCCCCTGGTATTCTGAAATGCGTACCAGTTCCCCTCGTATTCTGATATGTGTACCAGTTCCCCTGGTATTCTGAAATGTGTACTATTATCCCTAGTATTCTGAAATGTGCACCAGTTCCCCTGCTATTCTGCAATGTGCATCTGTTCCCCTAGTATTCTGAAATGTGTACCATTATCCCTGGTATTCTGAAATGTGTACCAGTTCCCCTGGTATTCTGAGATGTGCCCTAGTTCCCCTGGTATTCTGAAATGTGTACCAATGCCCCTGGTATTCTGAAATGTGTACCATTATCCCTGGTATTCTGAGATGTGTACCAGTTCCCCTGGTATTCCGCGATGTGTACCAGTTCCCCTGGTATTCTGAGATGTGCACCATTATCCCTAGTATTCTGAGATGTGCACCATTATCCCTAGTATTCTGAGATGTGCACCATTATCCCTAGTATTCTGAGATGTGCACCATTATCCCTAGTATTCTGAGATGTGCACCAGTTCCCCTGGTATTCTGAGATGTGCACCAGTTCCCCTGGTATTCTGAGATGTGTGCCAGTGCCCCTGATATTCTGAGATGAATCAGCAGGGGATAATTCGGCAAGAGGATTTGTGTTTCCTTTAAGCACACATGAGGAAGGCAATGGGAAACTACCTCATCACCCTATCCCCAGTTATATGGCTCATTGGAATTGAAAATGGAGCTTCCTACAAGCAACTGAAGGGGAAAGCACAAGACCATGAGGCGTGGCGAAATGAGCAGATGACCTGCCCTGTTACAGATCACTGCTGCAGTACCTTTATCCCTGGTACTCTGAGATGTGTACCAGTTCCCCTGGTACTCTGAGATGTGTACCAGTTCCTCTGGTATTCTGAGATGTGTACCATTACCCCAGCTTTTCTGAGCTGTGCATGGTTATCCTGGTATTCTGAGTTGTGCACCAATTCTGCTCATATTCTGAGATCTGTCTTATGTTTGCTTTCAGATTTGGTCAGAGATTGGAAAAGGATTTTTGGATGGATCTCTTGACAAAAGCTCCCCCAGGAAACAGCATTACGAAGAGGGTAACTTAGTATTGTCACAGGCTTGTGGTGGTGTTTTTTTAATGGAGAGCTGTATAAGTGGTCAGAGCACTTCCAAGAACAGGTCCCAGCTTTGATCGCTGGTGTGCGTGTGGCTGAGTGTGACAGTGCGTGTGTATACGCTCACTCGTTGGAGCAATACAAATTCAGTTAATTAAACAAACCTGGAATAAACCCAGTATCAGTAAAGGTGACAGTGAAACTACCGGATTGCCGTGAAAACCCATCTTGGTTTACGAGTGGTCTTTAGGGCAGGAAATCTCTTTTTTCACCCGGTCTAGTTACACGTGACTCCAGACCGTCAACAGCATGGTTGATTCTTAACTACCCTCTGAAATGGACTAGCAAACTCCTCAGCTGCTAAGAAGAGGGCTCACACCACCTTTTGAAAGACAAACAGAAATGGGGAATATATGGTGGCCTTGCCATCCCAAGAATGAATTAAAAAAAACCTTGACAACCCTCTTAAGAATTTTACACTTTGCATTGAGATCATCCTTCCATTTTTCTAACCTTTAAGGAACATGGGCCTTGACCAGTCAGTCTCTCCTCATTTAGACAATCCCCTCATCCCAGGAATCAGTCGACTGCATCTTTGTTGGACTCCCCCTGAGGCAAGCCTCTCCTTCCTTCCTTAGGTAAGGAGACCAGCACTCCTGGTGTGGCCTCACCAAGACCTTATATAATAGCTGTAAGAGCTCTTTCCTTTTGGACTCCGATCCCTTTATAATAAAGGCAGACTTGCCTTATTGCTTGCTGCACCTACGTGCCAACTTTCTGTGATTTGTGTGCAAGGATGCCAAGGTCCTTTGTGCTAAAACTCAGCACACAGTGGGAAAGCTTACTGGGTCCAATTTGTCAAGACCTTTCATAACTTTGAATACTTGCCCCATATCCAGTCTCTTTTCAAGAGCGAAAGGACCCAGGATAGTTAATCTTACTCGGATGTCATTCCCTCAAATTCTGGGATTAACTGTCATCCTTTCTCTGTACCCTGCTTGAATAACTAACTATCAGCCACGGGAAAAACAACTACAGAAGGGCAACATGACCTGGATTTCAGAAATACTAAGGATCAGCAGCATGGTTTGGAATTTTAAAAGGATCAATTGAAAGAACAACTGGAACTTGCATCCTTCATGACCTCAAGACATAACCAAAATGCTTCCCAGCCATTTTCACTACTGTTGCAGGGAAACAGATTAAGGGAATACTTGGGGTGGGGGAGGTTTTGTTCAACATTTCAATTGAGCACAAATAGATTTGCTTTAACCCGAGGCAATTATTCGGGAACAATGCATTGAGTTGGCCAAAATTTATAAGTTGGTAGGACAATGAGTGATGAAATTCAACGCAGGCAAGAACGTAGGAAGGAAAGCTGGGCAGCACACATCTTCCGTAGGTGCTATTGAAATAGCCAAGTATGAGGTTGAAAAAGGCCTAGGAGTTTTAGCAAGCTTGAAGATCAGCATGCCTAACCAGTGCAGAACAGCAACTAACAAACCCCAATAGAGTGTTGCACTTCAGGGTCAGAAAGGCATTATCAAACCTTCGTCAGACCTCACCCAGAGCACTCTCTAGTTTTGATTACAAAGGCACAAGAGAGACATTCAGTCACGGGAGGCATAAGGGAGAAAGCTATGAGGCTGCTCCCTGGTACGGTATTTAACTTATGTGGAAAGGCTGGAGAATCCTGGGCTCTTCAACCTGGGTATGAGGCATCAAAGCGATGATCTTAAAGAGAAAGACTTGACAGGAAATAGTGTGGAAAAACATAAACGTAGAATATTACTTCAGAACATTCTGTAAGTTAAATAGTCTGGATAGGGCAAAGCATCACAAGTTCAAAGGAAAATTTTGAATGGATATCAGAAAGTGTTTCTTCGTGCATTGAGTGATCAACACATGAAATGGAATCTGGATGGATAGTCAGAGATGAAAACCCTTTAATCATTTGAAAACAAGTTGGATCCTATGATAGGACAGGGCTGCAGGCTCCAGATAGTGTGGTTGTGCAGGAAGTGTGGGATGGTGGTTGGGGCAGGGGGTGGGGGGAGAGGGAGTGTGGAGCAGTGGCTGGGGTGGGGGGGTGGGGTGGAGTGTGGGATGGTGGTTGGGGTGGGGGACAAGTGTGGAGCAGTGGTTGGGGTGGGGGGAGCATGGGATAGTGGTTGGGGTGGGTAGTGGGGGTCGGGGGGGAGTGTGGGGGCGGTGGTTGGGGTGGGTAGTGGCGGTGGGAGGAGTGTGGGGCGGTGGTTGTGGGAGTCGGGGGGGAGTGTGGGGCGGTGGTTGTGGGTGTCGGGGGGAGTGTGGGGCGGTGGTTGTGGGAGTCGGGGGGAGTGTGGGGCGGTGGTTGTGGGAGTCGGGGGGAGTGTGGGGCGGTGGTTGTGGGAGTCGGGGGGAGTGTGGGGCGGTGGTTGTGGGAGTCGGGGGGAGTGTGGGGCGGTGGTTGTGGGGAGTGTGGGGCGGTGGTCGGGGGGAAGTGTGGGGCGGTGGTTGTGGGGAGTGTGGGGCGGTGGTCGGGGGGAGTGTGGGGCGGTGGTTGTGGGAGTCGGGAGGGAGTGTGTGGCGGTGGTCGGGGGGAGTGTGGGGCGGTGGTTGTGGGAGTCGGGGGGGAGTGTGTGGCGGTGGTCGGGGGGAGTGTGGGGCGGTGGTTGTGGGAGTCGGGGGGGAGTGTGTGGCGGTGGTCGGGGGGAGTGTGGGGCGGTGGTTGTGGGGGTCGTGGGGAGTGTGGGGCGGTGGTTGTGGGGGTCGGGGGGAGTGTGGGGCGGTGGTTGTGGGGGTCGGGGGGAGTGTGGGGCGGTGGTTGTGGGGGTCGGGGGGAGTGTGGGGCGGTGGTTGTGGGGGTCGTGGGGAGTGTGGGGCGGTGGTTGTGGGGGTCGGTGAGGGGTGTGTGGGGCGGTGGTTGTGGGGGTCGGAGGGAGTGTGGGGCGGTGGTTGTGGGGGTCGGAGGGAGTGTGGGGCGGTGGTTGTGGGGGTCGGGGGGAGTGTGGGGCGGTGGTTGTGGGGGTCGGGGGAGTGTGGGGCGGTGGTTGTGGGGGTCGGGGGGAGTGTGGGGCGGTGGTTGTGGGAGTCGGGGGGAGTGTGGGGCGGTGGTCGGGGGGAGTGTGGGGCGGTGGTTGTGGGAGTCGGGGGGAGTGTGGGGCGGTGGTTGTGGGGGTCGGGGGGAGTGTGGGGCGGTGGTTGTGGGGGTCGGGGGGAGTGTGGGGCGGTGGTTGTGGGAGTCGCGGGGAGTGTGGGGCGGTGGTTGTGGGAGTCGGGGGGAGTGTGGGGCGGTGGTCGGGGGGAGTGTGGGGCGGTGGTCGGGGGGAGTGTGGGGCGGTGGTTGTGGGAGTCGGGGGGAGTGTGGGGCGGTGGTTGTGGGAGTCGGGGGGAGTGTGGGGCGGTGGTTGTGGGAGTCGGGGGGAGTGTGGGGCGGTGGTTGTGGGAGTCGGGGGGAGTGTGGGGCGGTGGTTGTGGGGGTCGGGGGGAGTGTGGGGTGGTGGTTGTGGGGGTCGGGGGGAGTGTGGGGCGATGGTTGTGGGGGTCGGGGGGAGTGTGGGGCGGTGGTTGTGGGGGTCGGGGGGAGTGTGGGGCGGTGGTTGTGGGGGTCGGGGGGAGTGTGGGGCGGTGGTTGTGGGGGTCGGGGGGAGTGTGGGGCGGTGGTTGTGGGAGTCGGGGGGAGTGTGGGGCGGTGGTTGGGGTCGGGGGGAGTGTGGGGCGGTGGTTGGGGGGTCGGGGGGAGTGTGGGGCGGTGGTTGGGGTGGTTGTGGGGGTCGGGGGGAGTGTGGGGCGGTGGTTGTGGGAGTCGGGGGAGTGTGGGGCGGTGATTGTGGGGGTCGGGGGGAGTGTGGGGGCGGTGGTTGTGGGGGTCGGGGGAAGTGTGGGGCGGTGGTTGTGGGGGTCGGGGGGAGTGTGGGGCGGTGGTTGTGGGGGTCGGGGGGAGTGTGGGGCGGTGGTTGTGGGGGTCGGGGGGAGTGTGGGGCGGTGATTGTGGGGGTCGGGGGGAGTGTGGGGCGGTGGTTGTGGGAGTCGGGGGGAGTGTGGGGCGGTGGTTGTGGGGGTCGGGGGGAGTGTGAGGCGGTGATTGTGGGGGTCGGGGGGAGTGTGGGGCGGTGGTTGTGGGGGTCGGGGGGAGTGTGGGGCGGTGGTTGGGGTGGTTGTGGGGGTCGGGGGGAGTGTGGGGCGGTGGTTGTGGGGGTCGGGGGGAGTGTGGGGCGGTGGTTGTGGGAGTCGGGGGGAGTGTGGGGCGGTGATTGTGGGGGTCGGGGGGAGTGTGGGGCGGTGGTTGTGGGGGTCGGGGGGAGTGTGGGGCGGTGGTTGTGGGGGTCGGGGGAGTGTGGGGGGGTGGTTGTGGGGGTCTGGGGGAGTGTGGGGCGGTGGTTGTGGGGGTCGGGGGGGAGTGTGGGGCGGTGGTTGTGGGGGTCGGGGGGAGTGTGGGGCGGTGGTTGTGGGGGTCGGGGGGAGTGTGGGGCGGTGGTTGTGGGGGTCGGGGGGAGTGTGGGGCGGTGGTTGTGGGGGTCGGGGGGAGTGTGGGGCGGTGGTTGGGGTGGTTGTGGGGGTCGAGGGGTGTGTGGGGCGGTGGTTGTGGGGGTCGGGGGGAGTGTGGGGCGGTGGTTGTGGGAGTCGGGGGGAGTGTGGGGCGGTGGTTGTGGGAGTCGGGGGGAGTGTGGGGCGGTGGTTGTGGGGGTCGGGGGGAGTGTGGGGCGGTGGCTGTGGGGGTCGGGGGGAGTGTGGGGCGGTGGCTGTGGGGGTCGGGGAGTGTGGGGCGGTGGTTGTGGGGGTCGGGGGGTGTGTGGGGCGGTGGTTGTGGGGGTCGGGGGGAGTGTGGGGCGGTGGTTGTGGGAGTCGGGGGAGTGTGGGCGGTGGTTGTGGGAGTCGGGGGGAGTGTGGGGGCGGGTGGTTGTGGGGGTCGGGGGAGTGTGGGGGCGGTGGCTGTGGGGGTCGGGGGGAGTGTGGGGCGGTGGTTGTGGGGGTCGGGGGGAGTGTGGGGCGGTGGTTGTGGGGTCGGGGGGAGTGTGGGGCGGTGGCTGTGGGAGGTCGGGGGGAGTGTGGGGCGGTGGTTGTGGGGGTCGGGGGGAGTGTGGGGCGGTGGTTGTGGGGGTCGGGGGGGAGTGTGGGGCGGGTGGTTGTTGGGGTCGGGGGGAGTGTGGGGCGGTGGTGTGGGGGTCGGGGGGAGTGTGTGGGGCGGTGGTTGGGGTGGTTGTGGGGGTCGAGGGGTGTGTGGGGCGGTGGTTGTGGGGGTCGGGGGGAGTGTGGGGCGGTGGTTGTGGGAGTCGGGGGGAGTGTGGGGCGGTGGTTGTGGGGGTCGGGGGGAGTGTGGGGCGGTGGCTGTGGGGGTCGGGGGGAGTGTGGGGCGGTGGTTGTGGGGGTCGGGGGGGAGTGTGGGGCGGTGGTTGTGGGGGTCGGGGGGGAGTGTGGGGCGGTGGCTGTGGGAGTCGGGGGGAGTGTGGGGCGGTGGTTGTGGGGGGTCGGGGGGAGTGTGGGGCAGTGGCTGTGGGAGTCGGGGGGAGTGTGGGGCGGTGGTTGTGGGGGTCGGGGGGAGTGTGGGGCGGTGGTTGTGGGGGTCGGGGGAGTGTGGGGCGGTGGTTGTGGGGGTCGGGGGGAGTGTGGGGTGGGTGGTCATGAGGGGAATGTGGGGTGGTGGTTGTGGGGTGCAGGTTGCTGGTTGCAGAGGGGGTGAAGAGATGGTTAGGGGGGTATGGGCTATGGTGTTGGTTGAGAGGCAGGGGTGGTGTTAAGAAGGGTGGTGGGGCAGGGTGTTTTGAGGGAATTGGAATGCATGCCAAAGTAGAATGGCAGAAAAAGTGAAACCCCTTCCTGAAAGGCTCAAAACTCTGAAGAGCTGGCAAGGATTTGAGGTTGAAGCTAACGGGTACTTCCTGCTAGCTGTGCCCGGACTGCAATACATGCCGGTACCAGCAGATGGCACAACTCTGCATCTTGTTATCTGCTGACCCCATTCCATGCAGATTCACGCTTGACCACTGGTGCCTGCATGTCCTCTAGATGGGGGCGCAGTGGGTGGGTGGGCGTGGAGCCGGCATTGCTTTCCTGACAGGGTAACAGTTGCTGAAGGCACCTTCCGCTGAACGGCTCTTCAGAAGCACCTCACTAACAGCACGCTACACTTCACGTGGAATAGCTTTAGGGGGTAGGCTGGCAAGGTGATCGTCAGCCAGCAAAGCCTGATTGACTGTAACCACCAAGGTAGCAACAACCAGACATGGTCCTGGCTGAAATTAGCGGGGATCAGGCTCCAGGGATTAAACGGCCTCCTGTTATTCCTGTAATCTCCAGGCAACAGTTCTTGTCCTGCTTTACATGATTTTTCAGTATTACAATTCACAGGATCATTTTAAATAAGGGAGGTCATCTGGCCCATTTAATTCATTCATTCGGAAAGACAGCTCCAAGTTCCCTCAGATCCATCATTTGTATTCTAAGTGATTCTGAGTGCAGTGCTTCATTCAGCCTTAACTTTTTAAACATTTTAATTCATTCTCGGATACTGGGAAAGGTCGGAATTTATTGCACCCCCAGCAATGGAGTGACCTGTTGAGCCCACATCAGCGCGTGGTTAAGAGCCAGCCATGTTGGTGTTGGACTAGAGACACACATAGGCCAAACCAGGTGAAGATGCAGATTCCCTTCCCTAAAGGGCATTCCAAAATCCATCTGACGGTTCCACAGAGACTTTTTTTAAAAAATTTAAATCTCTTTATTATCCGCACTCAAATTCTCAGCCTGCTATGGATTTGAACCTCTGTCAAACGCTAACAATATTGGGAAGCCCCTTCCGTGTC